>JAOUQT010081973.1:0-10024 GCA_025769995.1 Xyliphius kryptos
ACAGTTTACACAGACCACGCACACTCCATCACCTCACCTGCTACCCTGGCTCCACCTCATAATCACAAATCTAGTTTTGAGCACAGCTTCTCCATCACAGTACTCATCGTTTTCCAACATTTTGGTAGATAATATACAGCAGTCCCCTTTCCAGTCTTCTACAGTTTTTAGCACTGAAGCTGGCTTCTATATGAAATGTAGTCAAATATAAAACCGTTTTGTATTTTAGTGTTCTGGAAAACGAGTGTGTGTCTACATCATGGCAAGAAGCAGGGATAGCAGTCACAACCTTAGAAAACAACTGTTGCTGCTTTTCATTCAGGGTAAGGTTAAGTTCATGTCTTATAAACTATATAATTCATATATCAAGTTGCAACAAGAGCGAGGCGGTTTGAATCCCAATCTGGGTGAAGTTTCCAGGATCTTCCCATTTCTGCGTGGGTTTCCTCTGGGTTCTCCAGTTTCCTCCCACAGTCCAAAACCATGGATTCAAGGTAATTGACTGCTCTAAAATGCCCCTGTAGTCTGTGCCTGTGTGAAGTGAGTGTGTGTCCAGCGATAGACTGGCGCCCTGTCCTGGGTGTATCTGCCCAGCGCCTGAAACGTTCTCCCTTGGATGGGCATGGGAAACCCCACTGCGAACCTAATAGAGGATTAAGCAGAAGAAAATGAATGAATAACAAGAGCTTCCAAGACATTTGACAAACCTAATGTCTATCTCTAAATCTCTAAGTTGGTCCCCTCCCATAGAGGTCAATAAGTGTATGTTTAAGCGTCTATACTTTTTACATTATCCTTCATATTGGCATTCCAGATTTTTTATTTCAAGGGCTTTTAAACTCCAATCATCCAATTCCCCAGTAATTGCAACTGATTTAAAAAAAAAAAGGAATGTGATCTATGGCTACAGTGCTTACACACAGACAAATAAGTCCTTCACATGTAACCATCCGTGCAGTGAAACACACATATACACACTGGTGACGTGAGCACACATGCCCGGAGTGGTGGGTCGCCTTGTATACACTGCCCAGGGATCAATTGGGGTTCGGTGCCTTGCTCAAAGGCACTTCGGTCAAAATACTTAGTGGGACTGAGAATTGAACCGGGGTCCTTCAGGTCACTAGGCTGGTTCCTTAACCACAAGCCTACGACTGCCCCTTGTTTTTAATAAAATAAAAATGCTTGAAAAATAAGACATAAGAGGGTGTGTTAAACTAAATATCAACATGGCTGTATCAGTGCTTGCTGATGTTCAGTACAACAGCATGAGCTTCACTGTGATCCTGATTACATTACTATTGTGTGCTATTTATTGATTAAGTGTGCTAAGCTATAGCAGATTTATATCAATCATTTCTGTTTATTCCTCTACTAGGGTCGCTGTGGTGAGAGAACATCTCGGGTGCTGGGCAGATACACCCAGGACAGGGTGCCAATGTATCGATGGACACACACTTACTCACACAGACTATACGGGGAAATTTAGAGCATCCAATTTACCTGGAATCCATGTTTTTGGACTGTGGGAGGAAACCCACATGGACACGGGGAGGACATGAAAACTCCATTCAGATCGGGATTCGAGCCAGAAATCCCCAGCGGAGAGAGGCGAATATACTAACCACTAAGCCACAGTGTCGCCCGCCCGTTTTCAGGCTGGTGTGGTCTGTTGCATAGAAAGACACAGCTACTTGTGAGTCGAAGTGCCAGTTGTTCTTAAAGTTAGGGTGATTTTTCATGTTTCATTTATACATCGTGTGTTGGGACTGAAAGGAAACCCATTTGCTGTGTGGAGAGAACGCTACACATTCATAAATAAATCTAAACCCACAGTTGCTGTGCAGATAACAACATATAGACATATGGAGGACTGTTTAAAAAATCTGAGTGAATTGTAGCAATTGTTATCATAAATTGGACAGCAAAGCACTTTACAGCAGCAGATAACTGGTTTTGGGACTAGCTTTCGAAAAGTGATACTTTACATTAGAGGACATTGAGTTAGCGGTTAGCACGTTCGCCTCTCAGCAAACTGGGTGAGTTACCATGTTTCCCGTGTCTGTGTGGGTTTTCTATAGATTCTCCGGTTTCCTACCACAGTCTAAAAACATGGATTCAAGGTAAATTAGCCATTTTAAATTGCCCCCGGGCGGCACGGTGGTTTAGTGGTTAGCACGTTTGCCTCTCAGAGGATACCCGGTTCCAATTGCAATCTTAGTGGAGTTTCCATGTTCTTTCTGTGTCAGCGTGGGTTTCCTCTGGGTTCTCCGGTTTCCTCCCACAGTCCGAAAACATGGATTCAAGGTAAATTGGCTGCTTTAAATTGCCCCTATAGTCTGTGTGAGTAAGTGTGTGTCCATTGGTACATTGGCACCCTGTCCTGGGTGTATTTGCGCAGCATCTGAAGCCCCCCCCATATATACTGTATTTAAGCACACCATCATTGCACCCTAGCCATTATGTATTTTAAAATCAATCCATGTCATTGTGGAAAGTGAAACATTTCTTCTAATTTCACTGTCATTCACCGACCAGCAACAAATCACATAAGTTTTAAGAAAAAAATTATTATTATATATCACAGAGCTTCACTGGACTAGGCTTGTTCTAATCAGCCAATGAGATTTCATCCACAGAAAATGTTCAGTCAGTTAATAAGTTAGCTCTGAATATATTGGCACATTATTTTGCTGGGTTACATCTGATAACTCTGTACCCTGCTACCATAAACGGCTGTGTGGCTGCATTAGATATTGCATTAGAAGTTAAATACTGTTTATATTATTACGGCTTACTTAAGTTGTTTCGAATTTTCTTTTAATTTCTTGGCAACATCGATGTCAAACACACCTCCTGGCTGTTTAAAGTGTTAATGTAAAGTATTAAACCCATTACAGAATTGGGTTGTTTACTAACCTGTGTCTCTTCATCCTGAATGTAAGTTTTAAAAATTCTATCAGCTCTGTACTGGATCTGAAATATTTGGATTGGGCAGAGATGGATTGGTAATGGTGGTGGTGGAAGAGTTTGCGTCAGGGTGATGGAGAGAGAAGAAAGCTGCTTGAGCTGGTGATCATGGCCACATGGGCGTGCATTGTGCCCTACGTATCTGGCATGCGATTCAATGGCGCGTCCAAAGGCTCCATCAGTCTGTACTTCTCATCCAGTGATGGCTCGGTGCCCTGCAGATGGATCAAAGGTTTGATTTGGAACACAGCCAGACTCTCCTGGTTCCTCTTATTGTAAATATTGACCCTGTGCTCGAGTTCCGGACTGGCCTTGGTAGAGCCAGCTGGACTGGGGAGCTTCAGGTTAAGTGGGTTCACTCGGCCCTTCTGGACCAGAGACGAGTCTTCAGACAGAGACGAAAGAAGTTGCTGTACCACCGCGCTGGGGGTATGGCCACTTCCCTGCACACCCAGGCTCAGTGGACTGCAGTAGGGTGGTGGGCAGCAGCTATAGTCCGAGGTGGAGGCCTCGCGCACGGTGGAGCTGCACTCGCTGCTGGATGCCAGTGTGTGGCTGCTGATGCTGTGCTGACGTGGCGTGAAACTGCAGCTGGAGCGCGACATCGTGCTGACTGGGGCCTCACTCACTGAGCTGCACACGCCATCGCCACTCACCAGAGATGGGGGCAGCTGGCATGGGTCGGTTGGCAGGTGCACATCTATGGCTGCGGTTGTGATAATGCGTGCACCTGGTTCTGGAACCCCAGTTTCTGTAAAATCAAATAACAAATTTGGTTTTTAGTATAGTGCAGTATACGGTGTGGCTGAGTTTGTTTGGTATGAAGTGTTTTAAGTTACTCATCCTCACTCTATGGTCAAATTGTCTAGACACCTCTCCTGTTTCTTACGGTTAAAGATAGGCTTAAGAGATGGTCAAGTAACTACACCTAAACTAAACTTTGAAATATTCTTTTAAAGCTGTTTCACATAGCAATTTTCATCTAATCTAACAGGTCTGAAAACTACCAGTGCAGAAGTACACCAATAACACTTAAAGTAGATTTATATGACTAGTACTTGAAAAGTAAGCAGCCATACATTTTCAGGAGTCAAATCTAGACTGCTGACAGTCATGTACTCTACATATTCTGTCAGTGGTTCGCGTATCACTGGTGGCAGGCAGAATAACACGAGGTGGTACGCCAGTTAATGGTTATGGACATACAAACCATTATTTTTCCTGATGCATTTAACGAACTGCGTTCTGTAATTTGGCCACTGACCTGTTGGATGGCAGTGTTGTTTGTTAGGAAAACCTGGAACATTACTGTTGTCAATTTAGCGACTTTGTCACAATATTTAGCAACTTTTCAAACCCTCTAGCGACTTATAATTCAAAAACTAGCAACAAATCTAAGTAACTGAATAAAGAACCACTGAATAGCAGTTCCACACTAACATTTTTGTAGGGCATTTTTTTAATTATATGTACATTTAACATCACAGGACCTGATTCAAATTTACACAGAATGATTTATATAATGTGGGTCTAGACAAGTATTAAAGTCATTTCAAAGGCAAAAACAAAAGAATCAACAGAAGTCAATTTTTCCCCAAAGTTTATTTGTAGATTTTTACAACATACAAATTAAGTACTTTTTTCTCTCCCACATTATTCCTTTATTCTATTACCTCAAATAGGCAAATAGACCATTATGCAAGTTAGGCAATGACATCATTTAGCACCTTTAACAACTTTAGCTAGTAGGAAACATTAGTCGGCAAACCGGACTAGATTACCTCGGGGGAAACTAGTTATTAGCAATTTTGTTTGCAGTAAAGTAATTTATGACCCAATAAGGCACTCAAAGTTGTGGATTATTGTAAATAAATAACGGGGAAAAGGTGTAACTGTACTCTGCATCATACTCAATAATTCCTCTGTCCAGTAATTTATTCCCAATAATGCCGTCTTCTCGTACTATATTGCTCTATAATACACTCACACTTAATTGATGTTTGCCATTTGTCGTTCTGTGATAAAAAAATTAAAAAAAAAGGTGGTACTTGGAAGTTTTGGTTGGATAGTAGGTGGTACTTGGTCTGAAAAGTTTAAGTCTATGTCTTCAGTTACACTGTTGTAATTTAGGCAGAATGGAGCCTCCCCATGTCTGTATGGATTTTCTCCAGGTTCTCACATTTAGTACACGGCACTGACTAGCCAACAGGACAATCTCTGGAACCGCTCCCTCTTCCCTTCAATCTATCTTTCCAAATTACACTCCAACTCGTTCACTGCACTCTAGTGATGAGTGTCACTCACTCACAACTCACCGTGGTGCTAATGCTCACTCCATGTCATTCACCACTGCTAAATGTTGGTACGATTTTTCCAACACTGTGTGTAAGGCTGAGTCACTTGGCATTTTTAAGAAAACATCTCAGAACACATCGCTTCCAAAAGCACTTGCTATGAAAAAAATTGAGCTAAATGTAGCTGGTTTCTCCTTAACTACTGACTCATGTTCTCTCATTTGTAAGTCGCTTTGGATAAAAGCATCTGCTAAATGACTAAATGTAAATACTTCCCGGATTCCTCCCACAGTTCCAAAAAACATAGATGGGGCAATTTAGAGCAGCTAATTCACCTTGGGAATCCAATCTAAGTTGCCCCTATATTGTGTGTTTGTGACTTTAAGTGAGTGTGGCCTTTGTGATTACTGGCGTAGTGGTTAGTGCTTCCACCTCAGTTTTAAATTCTGGTTGGGGTGAACACAAGTCTCTATGTGACGTCTGTATGTCCTCCCTGTGCCTGTCTCGGTTTCCTTCCTTCCATTTTCCTTGCACATCCAAAGTGATATTGATGGGTACATTCAAAATACTTTACCTTCCTAATAAATAAATTGTTCTTGCATTTTCAGATGTTCCCTTGGGTTTCCCTTTGCACATCTAGGGAAGAATGTCTCGGGTGCTGGACAAATACACTCAGGACAAGGCGCCAATCCATCACTGGTCACACACACGCACACAGACTATAGGGGCAATTTAGAGCAGCCTATTTACCTTTTATCTGTGTTTTTTGAACTCTGGGAGGAAACCGGAAAACCCAAAGGAAACCCACAAGGACACGGGGAGAACATGGAAACTTCACCAAGATTGGGATTTGAACCGGCAATCTTGAGCACTGAGAGGCATCGTGCCGCCCTAATAATGTATAATATCTTGAATGATTGTGATACACTTTTTAAAATTCACTCTGCTTAATATTTAATACAAATTTACTAATTTATTGTTATTGTTAAGAATTTATAATTAATAATAATAATAATATTAGCTCCAAAAATAAAGTAATTTGTCACCCTGATTTGTTTTCAAACTGCAGTTTCATCACTTTTTAAAGCACAGAAGAGAAATAATAAGATTCTTACCACTACTTGGCTCGCTGTAATACTGACTGATGTAGTTATTCATGTCATCCTGCGCAATGTTTTCTGCAAAGTGAGAAAGTCAGCATTAATTTAAATACCAAAAAATCCAAACTAGAAAAAAATGGCATAAACATAAGAGATGTGGCATAAACATCAGAGATGTTGTTTGTCTTCACAGGTTGTCACCTGGGCAACATGAAGTATGAGCAAGTAATGTAATATTTAATATATAGCTTTAAATTAAGGCTGTAAAGTGTTTGTCAACATGTTGTTAGCAGTCATGATACTCAAAGAACTTTCTATGGGTAGTGGTGCATGTTTTCAAAAATAACATTTATGAGGTGCACAAAATGACCCGAAATCAACGTTTCAGCTCATCTGTGCATATTTTATTACAGCATGGCTATTATAAGAAATTTCTTAATATTATGTTATTGAATGACCCTAACTTTTTGTATTATG
This sequence comes from Xyliphius kryptos, assembly GCA_025769995.1. Lineage (NCBI taxonomy): Eukaryota > Metazoa > Chordata > Actinopteri > Siluriformes > Aspredinidae > Xyliphius > Xyliphius kryptos. The sequence continues at coordinate 6,842 of JAOUQT010081973.1, forward strand.
GCACCTTACTGTACAATTGTTTTTCCAGGGCATTTCTGTATTCACTTGCATTCATGGCCAAGAGCTGGTGTAGCGGGTCTTCACCAGGACATCCTAGGACTTTTAAAAGGTCAATTCACATTACAATACCAGTTGTTGCACACTGACTAGCTTCTAAATCCTCACCAGTTTACAGATTGCTGCCTACAGGACTCCTATAGCTGGACATTTTTGATTAATGAACAATTTTTATTTTTATATACAACAAACATAAACAACCCACCACGTAAGTGTTTCTGCGAGGCTGAAAATCATCCACCACCCAAATAATACCTGCTTTGGTGTCGGACTTTAGAGAAAAGAGCAATGTAGACAGAATCATACACACAAAGTGCATTCATATTATTGCATCATAAACTAGACAATGTAAAATCAGTGGGGGTCATACTGATAATTGGGCTGATCAATGTAGATGTACAGTATACTGTGTGATATTGTAGAAAGACTAAACAAGGTTCTGATGTGTTATTCATTCTATGTAGTGTTCGTATTAAGTCAGATGTATTCAGCGACCCTAAATCGTTATGACTTCTTATTCCAGACCTACCAGACAAAAGCACAACTCCAAGCTTGGAACAGAGTTTGGAACAAAGCCTTTTAAGTATATATTGGTAAAACGTGACTTGGGCGAGTAAAAGACGAGTGAAAGAGTTCACCATCCGTTTGGAGTCTGAAGGCTCTCTAAGTGGCACTCCCTCATCCCCTGAGACACAGCCCCAACTCACAGAGCCTTTATGTCATTCATTTTTTACAGTTTGAAATATTTATATGACAGGGGCCCTGGAGGAGAGATGTAGCAGCCTAAAACACCAGCAAGACAATCACTGTGGGATGAATAAGAGATGAGGGAAAGGAGGAGCACACCCGGGATAAGAGCTGTCCGCTTCTATTCTCCACTCGGTTGGCAGAGGAACCAAAAGTGGAGGAAAGTGTATGGGAGTGTGAGGCTGGGAAAAAGCAGCCAAGATCGGCTGATTTAATGCCCCCCGTGCAGTCAGGAGGTGCTCTCTGAGCTCTGACCTCTCGGCTTCAGCTGAATTTTATGTCCTGTCCAGATCTGATGGCATCATCGCCCACTTTATTTACTTTTCCTATCTCAGTTGGAAACGTAAGGAATTTGCTCGGTGGAACTTAAGGGACAGCCAGAGCGATAATTTAAGCCATCGAGCCTCAGATTATCTCTGGCTGCAAAAAGCGGCAATAAATATTACCGCAGCCTCATAAACATATCTGTTTCAGTCGATCCCGAACGCATTATTTCAGTGAGAACTTCAGAAACGGGGTCTTTGTCTCGCTCTGGCTCACTCCCACTATGTTGTGAATAAGAGATGGCCGCTAAAACACACTCGCCCTCGGGCTACCCGCGCTCTGCTTCCCTCTTCCTCTGAACGCTCCCCCGAGGTCAGGCCATGCTCTGACAGCCCTTTTTGTCCGGACACTGTTGCAAGGTGGAGATGCCACATGCGAGAGTCTTGCTCCCACAATCCTCCAGGGGCCAGAGTGTAGGTCGCGGGGAGACCCATGTGGTTTTTTCAGGGGAAAGAAACAGATGTTTGTGCCATATCCAAGTACTCTTTTAGAGGAAACATGGAACAATGCACAGAGCGGTGCGTGTGTGTGTGTGTTTGTGTGTGTGTGTATGTCTGTGTGTGTACAGACTCCAATGTAAGCTGACAGTGCTCGTTACATTTATGATGCACTGAATTTATATCAGAAGTTTGCTTTATTGCAATAATAAATATCTTGCAAGCCCACAGCCAGAATGCTTCAAATATAATACCAGAGCCAGAACTGACTCCATGTGATTATTTATGATGAGCAAATGGTAACCATCTTTAGATTTGAATATTAATATTGGTTTTCATACATACTACATTTTATCTAAAATAATGAATTAGTATGCAACCAGCATCCAATTTCCCAGAATGTCAAAAGCACTAAACCTAACAAATTTATTTCAATACACTGATTGGAGCGACACCATATGAACAGAAAAAGTGCGACACATCAATTGATCCTTAAATTTAGGTGTTTTTGTAATGTGACAGCCATGGTGAGACAGAAAACCCTATAGCCCTTGATGTCACGTTACAGGAACACCTAAATTTAAGCATATAGATATATAGTTTCTCCCTCAGTCCAAAAACATGGATTCCAGGTAAATCGAATGCTCTAAATTGCCCTGTATAGTGTGTGTTTTTGTGGGGATGTGTTAGTGAGTGTGTGCCCAGTGATGGATTGGCGCCCTGTCCTGGGTGTATCTGCCCAGCGCCCGAGATGTTCTCTCCTGGATGGGCATGGGGAACCCCACTGGGACCCTCATAAAAGAATAAGTGGAAGATAATGGATGGATGGATCATTCATTTTGCATTTCAACTTTAATGCTGTGATCAAGTTCTCCCCCGTGGTGCGGCACAGGTATTCCGTTAGCATTTTATACATTTAACGTTTGGATTTGACCAATCAGACACCGCCATTTCCTGACTCTGTACGAAAAGAGCATCGTCAACTCTTTCCTCGGGTTGATCGACTGTAACGTCGCCTCAGAGCTGCGGTCAAGATAAGAAATGACAGCGTGGCACACGGCAGCCATCACTCTACCACACCATCACCATCATCAACACCACCTTCATTATAATATCTCATGAATATTTATGTGTACAACAAACCCATAACAACCATACACTGGTTACAAAATACAGATGTTCTATTTTATTCTATTTAAATGGATAGATTTAATTTACGTTCTGTATGGACTAGGGGTAAGACAATTATTCGTGTTTGCAATTAATCGCGATTAAAAACTTTAGCATCAATTAATCGTAAAAAGTGCCTCTACGTCGTCATGACGACATTTATAAGAAGACTGTGTGTTATGCCGGCAGACAGAACTTTAAGGAAAAAAAAATAAATTTCACTTGCAAATTTAAAATCAAATAAATACACAAATAAGTACTTTAAGCAACACAGTTTTTAAAAAACATAATATTTAATTATTTTGTAAAAACCAAAGGCTGGAAAAAAAACTATTTTGTGATAATATTCAGCAAAAGCCCTGCATTGTCCTTTTCCAACACACACACACACACACACACACACACACACACACACACACACACACACACACACACACACACACACACA
>JAOUQT010081980.1:0-10024 GCA_025769995.1 Xyliphius kryptos
GGCGCCCTGTCCTGGGTGTATCTGCCCAGCGCCCGAGATGTTCTCCCCTGGATGGGCATGGGGAACCCCACTGTGACCCACCCTCATAGAGGAGTAAGCGAAAGATAATGAATAGATGAGACTACAGTACAGCTGTCACCGCTGCGAACATGCGACATCCCCTAAATAATAACGGGTAAGACGCCAAAAAGTGCTCGCCGTGTAAAAAAAGTGTTATCCAAAAAAGTTAAAAATCATATAATAATGTATTAAAAACATTTTTTTTAAAATGGTAATTAATTGTCCAGTTATCCATCCATCCATTCATTATCTTCCGCTCATTCCCCATGCCTATTCAGGGGAGAACATCTCAGGCGCTGGGCAGATACACCCAGGACAAGGTGCCAATCTACCGCTGGGCACACGCTCATTCACACAACCACACACACTATACAGGGCAATTTAGAGCACTCAATTTACCTTGAATTCATGTTTTCAGATTGTGGGAGGAAACCAGAGAACATAAAGGAAACCCACGCAGACACGGGGAGGACATGGAAACTCCACCCAGATCAGGATTCGAACCAAGAATTCCCAGCACTGAGAGGCGAACGTGCTGACCACTAAGCCCCCGTGCCGCCTCATTGTCCACTTATGTCCTTCCAAAAATTATAATCTTTAGTCCTTTCTTACAACAATCAGTTGTCTGAGGCATCTTCAGATGGGGCATTCCAAAGATGTGGATCTGCTGAACAAAAGGCACGATCTCCCATGATGCAAGTTTGGTTCTGCTGGAAGAAGACGGTGGAGTTTGGGTGCTTTATTAAACCTTAGAGTGTTTGTGAGGTTAGACGTTGCTGATGAAGCTGAACAAAAGGCAGGAGATAGAGTGGGACGTGGTGGAGATGCTGTTGGAGGAGATTAGGAAGGGTACAGGTACACTGTAGTGGTTTGGACAGGTACGGGGGGTGGAGCTTCCAAAGAGCAGGAGGAGATGAAGGCCATGAGGAAGGTATATTGATGAAGTAAAGGAGGACATGCTATAGGATGAGGAGAATACTCTTTTATGGAAAAATCGAGAATAGTGACCCACTGTGGCTCCCCCTATCGGAAGCAGCCAAAAAAAGAGGAAAAACCTGATGACATTAGCAGCTATTTGATTGGACGATTGGTTTCTAAACGGTTCTTCAACCAGAGAATTTTAAAAAGAATCGCAGAGAAGCTGATGGGAACTTCATACATCAACGGCGTGAGATAAAACGAAAGCAGCTGATCTAAAAGCATTTAATGATACTGAAATCCAATCAGCACCATCTGAGAGCGCTTCTGACCACCTCAGAAAAATCCATAATCCATCATGGAGCACTGCTGGTCCCACACACGCCGAACGCCTCCATGGTAACCAGCCATAAAACCTCCATCATCCATAATCTCCAACGCTCAACGTTCTTTCAAGAATTCAAAAGCTTCTGATTACAAGTGACGGACGCGTCTCAGGACGGACGGCTTTTTCTGAGGACACGGCGTTTTTCGGTGGGGTGTGAGGACCTGGCATTCTGCTCTTCATTATCAGATGCAGCTGCTTCTTTTGTATCGGGGCTCAAGCATCAATAGCAAGTTGGAGATTTTTCCATTTCCTGTTCTTTATGAGAACATATTGTTAAAAACCCGACTTGAATACAACGTTTGGAAGCAGGCTGGACAGAGAACGTTCCCGAAGGAGCAGCTGGAACAGTGTGACAGACAAACTGATGGCCTGAATGTAATCTTATATTATAATATTAACAAAAACTAGCTGTACCCGCCCCACGTTGCTGTGGCTCATCAGGTTCAATTTAAAAGAAAAGAGAAAGTGCACGTTTCTGATACGTTAAACGTAATAACAACGTGAAAGTTAAAAGGCAGTTGTTTTGGAACTCTACCCGTGCACCAATCACTGTACACCAAGCGCCTTGCATCATCACCTGGGCCCAAATAATCAGGGCCCGTGTTTTAGATTGGGGCCCCTGGTGGGAGCGTAGAGGTCGTTCTGTACATCTGTGCTAAATTTGAAGTATGTGTTGTGCATAAAAATGTCCAGTTAAAGCAGGACCTGTATTTTGTATTAAGTCCCCTGGTGGGAATTTTTTGTGATTTTTGATATCTCAATAAATGAAGAACCGATCCTGTACATCTCTGCTAAATTTGAAGTTTGTGAGGTGAGTGGAAGTGCACAATTTAATCAGGGCCCGTGTTTCTGATTGGGTTCACTGGTGGGCTCCCAGGTGGGATTTTGAAAGTGAAAATTGCTTAATTGTTCCAAGTGCATTGTGGGGAATGATGTGCCAAATTTCAATCTTGTAGGTAGCTGGGAAGTGGGAGAATTGGTGAGTGAGGGCTTTGGGTTTTATAGGTATAGACGTGCAGCACCCTCTGCCTGTCTGCCTCAGTAAAGTCTGCAGTATCTGCCCCTTTTAGTTCTGCTGCTCTGGTCAGTTCTGCCGGAGTCCCATAATGCACCTTGTGTCAATGATACATTTATTACAGAATTACGGTGCTTTATTAACTTTTTCCTAATGTGTCATCTTGAGTCTCCGTTTCCTTATATAGAGCACGGCAGATACGATGACTATGGAAAGGAACCTGGACGTCTGTTGGACTGACGGCGTTGAAGTCCTGAAGGATGGACTCAAGGTTTATATAACATTTACTATAGTGAAATATGGACACATGGACTGATCGCTACACAAGCTGTACTTGGGGGGGTCCTACACCATGATGCTCTCCAACCGCTTAAGGAGAAGGAGACCCCCACTGAGCCTTGGTCCTCTCAAGGTTTCTTCAGCTTGCTCTTTGGGTGTTCAGAACTCTGTAAAGCTGCTTTGTGACACACACTGTTGTAAAAAGTGCTCTATAAATAAATGACCGGAACTCTCACATTGTATTCGTGCAGGTGTGCATCAGGCCCCCACCACCACCATCCTCAGTCTCCCCACAAGAAGGCTCTTTGGATAAAAGCATCTGCTAAAGTGTCGTGCAGATATCTAACAGCTTCTGTCCCTGTAATGGTTTAAAGCACCACTTTGGGGGGGGGGGGGGGAGATCACAACAGAGGGACGATTGTGCAGTTTGAGCTTTATTAAGTTGACTGTGCTGCACTTTAAGCTGAGGGCTCAGTTTGAGAAGAGAACGTTGAAGGAGAACGTGTTGAGTCACAATGGAGAACATACATATTAGATCACGCTCATGCGCACCTCTAATTCTAAATACAGAGAGCTCTTTATTAAACAGTTAAACAAGAAGAGTTACATCCAGAAGCCGGTTGGTGTAGGATGCTTTCTTACCAGCAGAACGTCAAAGTCCACCAGGTACCATGACTCAAGACCTCCAGTTGATGGGAATTGAGTTCTGTGCAAAGTGTTCAGGAAGATTTCAAGGCTGCAAGCAACAGCACAGTCATTGGGATCATAACGATCAGGAAGTTCCCACTGAGCTTCCTTTTAATCTCAACCTAAAACCTGCAGGCCAATTAATTTCCTCAGAACTCCTTAATTGACCTGCTGCCCCAATTAACCCCTTCTGGAGAAGTTAATTAGCTGAAGCAGGTGTGGTTCTTTAGGTCTGCAACAGAACAATCACCACATCCACGATCCTGCTACAGAACCACGGATTAATTCTCTGAACGTCGTTAGAGCTACTTAAAATATTAGAAGCCAATCAGCCAGTTGGTCAGATTATTGGTTTGCAGAAATATATGACGCCTTGTCAATTCAACTGTATATTTAGAACATACAGGAGAAACGAAACATCCTTTCTCTCTCTCCAATGGGGAAGAGAGAGGAACCGCCGTGACAGGTCGCGCTGCCAGCTCGTAGTAAGGAAGAAAAATGCAGGACAAGAAATAAAGAAGAGTTTGGAAGCTCTGTGTTTTGTGGAGTTCCATGGAGTTCCTGAAAGTTCCATGAGTCAGAGTTTGAAGGATCTTCCAGGCTTATTGTTGTTAAGGTTGTCCAATCCAAAACCGGAACTCCATCAGTAAAAAATAAAAAGATTTTGCCTTCGAATTAGGTTTAAATTGAAGTTCTCAAAAAGGTTCCCCATGTGTTTACTGATCTAGATCTTCTTTAGCTTTAACCGTGATCTTGAAGCAGTCTGCCATCTCCACTCTGGTTGTAGGAGACCCCAGAATAAAATAGGGTTCCCCATCCAGAAACTCTGGGCGGGCGTCGTAGCTTAAGCTATTTTGGAAACTTAAACTTAACCATTAAGAAGTGAGTGAGTAAGCGAGCAAGTGAGGGAGTAATTCAATAAGTAATAAAATAAGATGGTCTAAAAAAATACAAATGTTAATTGTCTAGGGTGGCACAGTGGCATAGTGATTAGCAGGTTCTCCTCTCCTCTCCTGGTTTGAATCCCAATCTGGGTGGTTTCCATGTTCTCCTCGTGTTCCTGTGGGTTTCCTCAGGGTTCTGGCGTTCTCCAGGTTCCTTCTACAGTCCAAAACCATGGATTGAAGATAAATTGGCTGCTTTAAATTGCCCCTACAGTCTGTGTGTATATATGTGTGTGTGTGTGTATGTGTGAGTGAGTCATTCATTCATCCATTATCTTCTGCTTATTCCTCTATGAGGGTCACGGGTGGGGGATTCCCAATGCCCATCCAGGGGAGAACGTCTCGGGCGCTGGGCAGATACACCCAGAACAGGGTGCCAATCCATCGTTGGGTACAATTGTCTTTTGTTAATTAGTCTTGTCTTAATGTTAATTAGTGGTTAGCATGTTCTCCTCTCAGCGCTGTGAATTCCCGGTTCAAATCCCAATCTGGCTGGAGTTTCCATGTCCTCCTCGTGTCCACGTTGGTTTCCTCCCAAAGTCCAAAACCGTGGATTGAAGATGAATTGGTTGCTCCGGTGAGTGAGTGAGTGAGTGTGTGCCCAGCGATGGATTGGCGTCCTGTCCTGGGTGTACCTGCCCAGCGCCCGAGACGTTCTCCTCTGGATGGGCATGTGGAACCCCACCCCCCTAGTAGAGGAATTAGAAGAAGATAATGAACGAATGAATGAATGTTAATTGTCCTGCGTTATTCATGGCGGCCCACTGATGTTAATTTAGATGGTATTAATGGTTTACCAGTATTTTCCAGAGCTATTTGTTAGGTTCTCCCGCCCAGTTCCATGGGTTTTCCACCTGGGTTTTTGGCAAGCAGCACACTGACTTCTCTCACTGACTTCTCTTATGGAGATATTCTTACTTCAAGTGTTTGTGTGAGAGCCTCTGAACCCGGTGCGCTCTCTGTAGCAGCGGCATTACAGGTTAACTGTTCATGCAAGTCTGTTTGAAACAGTCAGACCAGAGAGATTTTCTTGAAGGAAGCAAAGCAAAATTGTGTGGTTGTGTAACTTCTGAAAACCCAGAGGGATTATGGGTCTCAGGTGCCTTTAGTGAGGTGGTTCTGATTTATTTTGGCAGGATTAACGAAGCAGTTTGAGTGATTTAATAAATCCTCGGCTGACATTAGAGGCGGCATTTACATTACCCCATCGTGTGCCCGATCGATGGGAGGTCGTTACCATGGCAGTGCCCCCTTTTGCAGCTTTCAGGCCTGTTTAATTATTCACCACCCCATGCCTGGTCCACGCAGGAACATCCTTACTTGCTGCTGCACAACACTTTCGCACAGACGCTCACCGTGCCACTCGCATCCAGCAGGAGGATGTGACATACGCTGTGTGGATTGTGGGTTTATATAGTTTTATAGTGTAAAGAATACATTACACATAATCTATAACTATAAACACCCATAATTCCACTTTCGCTTGTAATCATGATTCATTCATCCATCCGTTATCTTCCGCTTATTCCTCTATTAGGGTCACGGTGGGGTTCTCCATGCCCATCCAGGGAAGAACATCTCGGGCGCTGGGCAGATACATCCATGACAGGGCGCCAATCCATCGCTGGGCACACACTCGCACATCCACACTCTATACAGGGCAGTTTAGAGCATTCAATATACCTGAAATCCATGTTTTTGAAATATGAGAGGAAACCGGAGAATCCGAAGAAAACCCACGCGGACAGGGGGAGGACATGGAAATTCACCCAGATCGGGATTCAACCCGGGAACCACCGGCGCTGAGAGGCGAACGGCACAGTGGCTTAGTGGTTAGCACGTACGCCTCTCAGCGCGACCATGTCCTCCCCGTGTTCTCAGAGTTCTCCGGTTTTCTCCCACAATCCAAAAACATGGATTCCAGGTAAATTAAATGCTCTAATTTGTCCCACAAAGTGTGTGTTTGTGTGGATGTGTGCCCAGTGATGAATTGGCACCCTGTCCTAAGTGTAACTGCCCAGCGCCCGAGATGTTCTCCCCTGGATGGGCATAGGGAATCCTAACCGCGACCCTGGTAGAGGAATAAGCGGAAGATAATGGATGGATGGATGGGTTAAGCAGACGCTTTTATCCAAAGTGTCCTACAAGTATCTCACTTAATAGTTGGGGTCAGAACGCAGGGGTACATACAGAACCCCTCGAGCAAAGAGGGTTAAGGGTCTTGCTCAAGGACCCACATTGGTAACTGCAAAAGAGCTGGGATTTGAACCCACAACCCATGGATTGCCAGCCCAACACCCTGGACATTGAGTTACCGCACCCCAATGTTGATAATATTGTGGCGAATCCAAAGAACGGAGAACAAGTCGAACATGAGTTCAATAGCACCTCCAAAATCACACATTACGCAACGCATCCCCCCCCCCCTTTTCTCCCCCCAGCGGCAATGCATGCTGGGGCAACCAGCCAACCCCTGTCCCCTCCATAAAAAATGATGGTCCCCACATGGCCACCATTTAACCCCCAAAATGGCAAACGTACACCACAATATATAAGCAATGTTGAGCGCTAACGTACAAACTGCATTAAAAAAAACGTGTGCTGGTTATTGATTAGTCTGATTGATAACGTGGTGATGAATTGTCTCTATACGTTTGTGGTCAGAACTTTATTATGAGAAATGTTAGAAATGCAACCGCTCACAGCAAACAAAGTGGAAAAGGCACGTAGCAAAGAACAGAACGTTTCCAGATGTAAAAGCAGCTGATGTTCTGGTGCTTTGGGTCACGGCGCAGTCATCACCGCGGTTCTGTGTTTAAATTCAGCTCACGCTTTTAAAGCTCTGCACCTGACGCCAAACTTAATTTGACCATAATCCATGAAAGACCCCGTGTGTCTCGTGCTTTATTAAAGCATCCTGTTGAGCTTTGTACTGAAGCTTAATTGCAACCGAGTGAGGCATGCTGGGAAATAAAATGCTACTTATATCTTCTCAAAACAGAGCAGTTCTTTTTTTTTTATTAAGTGTAAAGTAACATCTGGCCCGTGGTTTTAATCCACAGAACCAAACAGTGTCGGACTAAAAAGACTTATTACTGTAATTATTAATTATTCTGAGAACAAAGATTTAAAACCACAAAAAGAACTGAAAAAAAATACAATAAAAAATTTAAATGTCTTTTTTCATCTTTTGGCACGGGCATCACGGTGGCTTAGTGGTTAGCATGTTCTCCTCTCAGTGCTGGGGATTCCCGGTTCGAGTCACGATCTGGGTGGGGTTTCCATGTCCTCCCCGTGTCCGCATCAGTTTTCTCCGGGTTCCTCCCACAGTCCAAAAACATGAAGTCCATGTAACTTGAATACTCCGTATAGTTTGTGTGTATGTGCGTGTGGTTGTGTGAGTGTGTGCCCAGCGATGGGCTTTCGCCCCATTCTGTGTGTATCTGCCCAGCGCCCGAGATGTTCTCCCCTGGATGGGCATGGGGAACCCCACCGCCACCCTAAGGCAGGAATAAGCGGAAGATAATAGATGGATCTTTTGGCATTTTAGTCTTTAATATTCAGCGGTCGCCACGGCGATGAACTGGCATATTAGTCGTGGCAAAATGTTTCACACCAGATGCCCTTCTTGACACAACCTTTAATATGTACCGGGTTTGGGACACACAGCCTACGGGGACAATTTTAGGGCATTCAATTCCCCTTAAATCCATGTTTTTGGACTGAGGGAGGAAACCGGAGAACCCGGAGGAAACCCACGCGGACACAGGGAGGACATGGAAACTCCACCCAGATCGGGATTCGAACCGGAAATCCCCAGCGCAGAGAGGAGAACGTGCTAACCACTAAGCCACCGTGCCACCCTGAATGTGTAAATGCAATAAACATTAAAGAAATACAGGATTTTGGATGAATTCTCTCCTGACAATGACGCACACAGGCGCCACCTATCATCCGAGGGACGGAAATGCACATGAATCATACACACGCTCCATCCATCATCTTCCTCTTATTCCTCAGGGTGGCAAACACGCTATACACACGAACACATCATACGGGGCAAAATAGAGCATTTGATTTACTTGGAATCCAAGTTTTTGGAATGTGGGACGAATCTCACGCAGACACGGTGAGAACATGCAAAACCCACCCAGATTGGGATTCGAACCAGGACCCCCCAGCGCTGAAAGGAGAACGTGCTAACCACTAGGTCACCCTGCGTACACACACTTAGAAACTCAACTATCTGATGTTTGTGTGTAAATCTCTTCACCACTTTGAGGGCTGTACTCACAGTCCTGACCCACCGCTGCCATCTAGTGGTAACTTTGCACCATTGTTTTAGTAGCGGCTGTAAAACTTGTAAATGAGTTTAAAATATATGCAGGTTTGAGGATTATTTTTAAACAAAGCCATTTCTTGAACCAGAGGAGGTTTAAGTGAATGACGTTAAAGTTGAACTCGTGATTTGCTTTTAAAATGTAAAGAAGGATAAAAACACCGAGATCTAAACACAAAGTATAAAACTTTACTCAAAGAAACAAGAACTTCAGAAATAAAGAACAAACATTAGAACAAAGGCACCAAGACGTTCCTCTCGACCTCAGTGTTACATTATATGAGCAAAAGTATTAGGACACCGATGTAAAGCACGTACAGGAACATTCATTCACTTTTCTCAGATGGAGAGAACATTTTGCTTTTTCTTTTGTAAGATACTGACTTTGGAGCAGCTCAGTTCTAGTTCCCTAAAGTGTACAATGCCGCCTTCCGAAATAACTCTGACAAAGTTTGTCCAAAATACATAAAGGTGGGAAAAAATAAAACAGCCAGAAAACAACAGGATTCAACAAAACACTTGAATTTAAAGACTGTCCTGATACTTTTGTCCATGTTTTTTTATTAATAATTATTAAAGTGGTTACGACGTTTACTGTCCGGCATGAAAGCTGATGTTCATTAAAACAGGAAGATTGAGCAAAAAAAATTGCATTTGAGAAGATCAGCAGTATGACATCATAGAATTCAACACCGGATTGGATGCAGGCCGCAAGAACATGCCAATCAATGGCCAAGAACGGCCAATTCTGAACATCTGCATGATGGATATTTGGGACAGGTCCATTGGACACACCGCTCTAATGGACAGAACAATAAGGAACCTGCAACAGACCAATCAGCAGAGAGGAAATCAAAAGATTTCGGGATTGGAACCGGAATACCGGGAATACCCAGATAGGCGCTGCGGATTTCCTCAATTTTAGATTTTACAGACAGATTAGCAACAAATTTGCTATTTGCAATTTAGAGCATTTAATTTACCTTAAATTCATGTTTTTGGACTGTGGGAGGAAACTGGAGAATCCGGAGGAAACCCACACGGACACAGGGAGGACATGGAAACTCCACCCAGATTGGGGAATCCTCAGCGCTGAAAGGAGAACGTGCTAAGCACTAAGCCACCGTGCCGCCCCCCTACTGTGTATTTAAAAAAATCTATATTTTTTGTTTGTATTGTATAAAGTGAGTCACGCCTGAGACCGCTGCATTAATCCACATTGACCGAACGACTCCAGCAGCAACTTTAAAGCACTGTGTAACAGACAGCAGAGGGTTCGGTCAGACTCAAGCACCGGCAGAAGGTTCTGACCCGGTCACTGAGGTCCAGGCAAAGACGACTAAAAAAAAAAAAAAAAAAAAAAAAAAAAAAAACCCTCTAAAAAGAAACGACCC
>JAOUQT010081990.1:0-20173 GCA_025769995.1 Xyliphius kryptos
AAGTTACCAATGTGGGTCCTTGAGCAAGACCCTTAACCCTCATTGCTCCAGGGTCCTGTATCATCCCTGTGTTCTGATCCCAATCAAGTTGGGATACTTGTAAGTCACTTTGGATAAAAGCGTCTGCTAAATAACTAAATGTAAATGTAGAAAACACATCAAATACAAAGTATGGTATGGATGATTCAAACTTAATAAAAATAATAACCAGTAAATTATGAATAAAGAATAAGCTAACTTGAAGAGATGAAGTTTAAGTTGGGATTTGAAAGTGGATAAACAGCCAGTAGAACAGATTTGTGTTGGAAGAGAGTTCCAGAGAGATGGAGCAGAGTGGCTGAAAGCTCTCGCTCCCATAGACGACAGGCGGATGGATGGAACAGAGAGAAGAAGAGCTGAAGACCTAAGAGTGCGAGCAGGATTATAAGTTTGGAGCAGATCGGTGATATAAGAGGGAACTCAACCATGTAGACCAGTAAGATCTCTCCACCACATTCCCAGGAATTCAGCTAGTTTTTGTATAAATGTTGCATCTTTATAATGCAGGCTGAACGTATTTGTTTGATTCTTTGCTTCTGAAATATGAAATCAACCTAAACTAATAAAACCAGTTAAAGAGAAAAAAATTGTGACGTTACATGTTCTCACTTTGGTTGGTTGAGTTATTTAGCAAACATCTCAGGATTCATTTGCTTATTTGTAAGTTTCATTTATCCAGGCTGTTCAAATGCATGTCATTAGTTTGGAAATGCGATACTTCTCGTTTAGACCTTTATAAACACAGGACTGAGTGTGGAATGACAAAACACCAAACTTTACTGAACCCCAGAAATGAGTCTGATTTATGATGTGACCTTCTCTTGGTCTTCAAAAGAAAGAATACTGCAGCCGGAAAATACCCTGTAACTTCCTGAGTAGTGTTTTAAAACGCAGAGATGTCAGGACAAGCAGAGATATGGAGATATGGAGCTCTGATTTTAAAGCCGAGTTATGATGTGACTATGAGAAGCGGAGAAGGGGACTCATGTATGAGCTTGTCCTGTCGATAGGAAGAAATTAGTGAGGTCTGAGAAGAACAAATTGTTAAATCGAAAAAAGCTGACGCATTTGTTTTAGGAAGACGTAATGGATGCACTTTTAATGGTAATAAAATCCTGGTAAATAATTAAAGTGCTTCAAACGCCACGTACATAAACACAGTTAGATGACGTTTGGTAAATTATTATTCATTTATAAACATACAGTTTTATGCAAAGGCCTGGCATTCAAGGCTAAATGAAAAATTGTCTCTGTGTTATTAATTAGGTAATAAATACCATCAATGAGGCATGAAACACAATATTTTGGCAAATGTGAATGCCATTAGTGTGATTTGTGCAAAATGTGGACAGTTTAAGTGCTGGATCTTGATTTTTCAAACCTTGTGCTAACATTTAGCAACTGTAAGCTACACAGCTGTCCACAGATTAATCTCAGTGAGCTTTTATTTATGTCAGGAAAAGTAAATATTGTTTTAATGCTGATTAGCTGTAGAGACCGTTATGGAGAAGTCCCAGGTAGAAGGTTTTAAGTGTTTTTTAGCCAAAAAAAAGCTTATTTTATAGTTTTAGGGTTCTGGGCTTTGGATTCACTAAATATACTGTATAGTACTAGCTGTCTGACCCGTTCTGCGGCTGGGTGCAGCATTTTTACAGCAGGTTTCATTAAAATCACTCTAATTTGCCAAGTGCCCCACGTCATCCCCTCCATTCTACCCGTTTTTCAATCTCTATGTGCCAGGTGCCGCATGTCATGCCCTCCATTCTACCCGTTTGTTAATCATTATACGCCTAGAGCCCCAGATTATCCGCTCCATTCTACCCATTTGCCAATCTTGATGTGCCAAGTGCCCCATGTCATTCCCTCCACTCTACCCGTTTGCCAAACTCTTTGTGCCAAGTGCCCCACATCATCCCATCCATTTTTCCCGTGTGCCAATCGCAATACACCTAGTGCCCCATGTCATCCCCTTCACTCTACCCGTGTGCCAATCGCTATATGCCAAGCGCCCCACTTCATCCCCTTCACTCTACCCATATGCCAATAGCTATATAGATGACATACGCCAAGCGATATATTATTCATTAATAAGTAAACTCTACCCATTTGCCAGTCTCTATGTGCCAAGCGCCCCATATCATCCCCTCCATTCTACCCATTTGCCAATCTCTTTGTGCCAAGTGTCCCACATCATCCTTTCAACTCTACCCGTACACCAATTGCTATATGCCTAGTGCCCCAAATATTTTGGCAAATATTAATGACTTCATGCTGTTTTTTTTATTTTGATAACATTTAATCTAGTTTTTATTTAACTGTTTACACTGTATGGATAAATGTTTCATGACACTGAGGTGTTACACTTACAAGAACTTTTTTGCCACCTATTAGTTTCTATAAAAACCTTACGAGATTTTGTAGTGTCTGTAATTTATTCCATTAATCCAGACCATTCGTGAGGTGACAGACTGATGTTGGATACAAACCCACAATCCATACAGGATCATGGCTTTGATTAAAAATCCTCTTTAAAAAATGTGTTGCAATAGTGGCGGTTGAATGACTAAATTCTGCATAAAATTCAAACTGTTACTTTGAACTGGGAATTACTTTAAAGGGGTCATGACTCCTTTGGTGAGACAAATATTTTAAGTCAATCCCCTCATTAGTGTTTCCAGTTAGTTGGTTTTGAAGAATGAAATGCAAAGTTGAAATGAAAATAAAAGCATATTTACAGGCTTTATTGAAGGTTTTGGATGCAATTAGTGCTTAAGCCCTAAATACTGCCTTGGCCACCCTTTGTGCATCCATCAGCATGTGTTCATAGTTACTACAATGACACAAAGGCGTTATGACAGGTTTGTAGTTAAAAGACTGCAGAGTCTGACATGATCTACTGTGTGAAAAAATATTGGTGGGGTGAATATTTTACTGCAAAATAACTTTATGTTAAATGAACTGTCAATAGGGGTTGTGCTTTAAATTTATGAACCGTATTATCTCTTAACAAAATGCATTTTGTTTCACTTTGGGGATTCCCGCTTTGAATCCCAATCTGGGTGGAGTTTCCATGTTCTCCCACAGTCCAAAAACATGGATTTAATGTAAAATTGCCCCTTGTAGTGTGTTTTTGTGTGTGTGTGGCTGTGTAAGTAAGTGTGTGCCCAGCAGTCGAATAGCACCCTATCCTGTGTGTATCTGCCCAGCGCCCGATATGTTCTCCCCTGATAATGAGTGAATGGTATAGTGCACATACACACTGTACATACCATCTACAGATGCACGGTACATATCGTCTACACAAGCTGTCTTTAAAACCAAGCAGGGGAGAATATGATAATTCAATTCATACAGGCCCATGTCTGCCATGCACACCATACACATCTAGTGTCATAAAAAATAAAGTCCTTTCGCTTAATTATAGAAATTCATTCATTCGTCCATTCATTCATTATCTTCCGCTTATTCCTTTATGAGGGTCGCGGGGAGGGGGGGGGGCAGATACACCCAGAACAGGGCGCCAATCCATCGATGGGTACACACACCCTCACACAGTCAAACACACATACACACATAATACAGGGAGATTTAGAGACTTCAATTTACCTTCATGTTTTTGGAATGTGGGAGAAAACCAGAGAACCCGGAGGTAACCCACGCAGACACGGGGAGAACATGCAAACTCCACCAAGATAGGGATTCGAAGCGGGAATCCCCAGCGCTGAGAGGCGAATGTGCCAACCACTAAGTCACCGTACCGCCATTATAGAAATGACATAATGCATTTTAACAATAGTATTGTGTAAAATATGAAAACTCATTCAGGATGCAAAACCATGTTGATGTTCCTTATGGAAATAAAAACATTCTCTACAGTGATTGACCCTGTACATGTTACTCCAAGGCTTATATTGCAGTTAATTACTATTATAGTTACACAATTGAATAACTGCTGAGTTAATGAATGAGAACCATAGTATTCTGACTGTACCAGTATGTGATGGTGTGTGTGTGTGTGTGTGTGTGTGTGTGTGTGTTTAAATCCTTGGAGACTAAGCAGCTGCATGTGTGTGGTGGTAACAAACAATGGGGAAATGGTTGACCTTGAAGTGAGATGATTTCGAAGTATGCAGTTATTCATAGTCGGGTGGGTAGTTTGCATCAGCTCTTTGAGCGATAGAGTAGATAAACCAGGGGCGGCATGGTGACATTTCACAATTCCATAAAGAGTGTGAGCGCAATGACTACGTAAAAGAAAAAAATAATTAAATGAGTATTTTAAAGTGTCTCAAAAGGCCGGACAAAGAGATTAAGAGTTTAAGAGCGAGAAGGAGAAGAACGCATGAGGTGTTTGGTTGGCGTTTATACAGCACTTATATACTGTAAGGGTATACATATGATGTCACAGTAGGTGGAAGTCACTGTGGTTACTCCCGTTGAATGGAGGTGAGTGACAATGCTGGCAATCCCGTATGGTTGAAAAAAGCTGGTTGGCATTAATTGAACAAACAGATAGTGGAAATATGTTTTCTGAACTGCAGAAAGCTATCCATCCATCTATTGTCCTCCACTTATTCCTCTATTAGGGTCGCGGTGGGGTTCCCCATGTCCATCCAGGGAAGAACGTCTTGGGCACTGGGCAGATACACCCAGGACAGGGCACCAATCCAACAAACACATACTGTACAGGGCAATGTATAGCGCCCAGTTAACCTTGAATCCATGTTTTTGGACTGTGGGAGGAAACCGGCGAACCCAGAGGAAACCCACGCGGACACTGGGAGGACATGGAAACTCCACCCAGATTGAGATTCGATTGGGATTCACCCAGCGCTGAGAGGCGAATTTGCCAACCACTAATCCACCGTGCAATACACAAACATTTTGAATCTGAAATATGTGCTGAGTGCACCTTCAGTCATACAAACATGACATCTGCAGCTAAAACTCTCAAACAAATCAATAGAACGACAGCACAGATACGCCATAAAGACACCGCTAGTGTTCTGCCTCTTAGCGCTGGGGATTCCCGGTTCGAATCCCAATCTGGGTGGAGTTTCCATGTTCTCCCCGTGTCCGTGTGGGTTTCCTCTGGGTTCTCCGGTTTCCTCCCACAGTTTCCCCATATACTGTGTGTTTGCGTGTGTGGCTGTGTGAGGGAGTGTGTGCCCAGCAACAGACTGGCGCCCCGTCTTTGGTGTATCTGCCTTTCGCCTGAAATGTTCTCCCCTGGATGGGCATGGGGAACCCCACCGCAACCCTAGTAGAGGAATAAGTGGAAGATAATGAATGAATTTACATATTGTCTACAGAAACTGCCAAAGGCTTAAGAAAATGCATACAAACAGGCGCAGAAAATGCCAATTTCATACAAAAGGGACCTTGTCTGCCATGCACACGCTATACATTAAGTGCCATATAAATTTAAAGTTCCTTTACTTTATCAAAAAAATCTTGTTAAGCTCATCTTGTTGTGCAAATATTCTAATTATTCCCTTTCACATGTCATTCAGCCTCTTTCCACCCATTTAAAGGACCAACCCATGTCTAGCTGTAAGGAAGAGACTCTAGGATTTCATGTGACTCCATAATTTTGATTTGACGAAAATAAAAAACATAGAAAAAACATCAGCATCAATGAAATCCTTGGTAGTCTGCCCAGATTATGCATGCATGTCTTTGGATGTTCTAATAAATCAGTGTATGAACTCAACAATATGTTTAACAATTCTAAACTTCTAATAATATAGACCATACTACATGTCCTGCTGCTCACCGATGCATTAACGTCCATAAACCAGTATAAAATGCAGGTTTTGTTTTCGGCCCCGACGTCCTGTCTTAATTTTTAAGCGTTACACAAAAGTTCTGCAGGAAGTAACTTAATTCAAAAGCGTCTCAGTAAACAGGTCTCAATACTATGAACTTAATATTTTAAAAGAGTATACTTAATATTTTAACTCTGACTACATCGTTGTTTAACAAAGCCTGAAATAATGCAGGCTCAAGCAGCCGGTGAGAGGAGAGAAAGTATGTTGATCTTGGAATATCAGAGATGAAACTCATGCACACAAATGGTGGAGATGCCTCAGGGAGGAGCTGCATCCTGTCTTGCACACAGCAGGGATGTGTGATTCGGATAACGTTACCATATTAAACATCAGTTTCTTTTTACTCTTTATCTTTTTTAACAATTCCTAAAGAATAATTACAATATCAGTGATTTATGTTTTATTTGGCACATCCAACTGGAAGCTAAAAGTATTCTGCAGGGCTTTGGCCAATCAGGACAGGGTACATTAGCCATGTAGTCAAAGTTATTATACATTTCCAGACAGTAAGTTTAGTTTATACTCTGGAGTTAAAGACATTTTGTGGGTTTCTATTCATTTATGCATTAATCTTTTAATTCTAATGAATAAATCAGGGTTGTAATAGCTGTGAAAGGTTCAAAAGCATCATTGATGGGTCAGTGGCCCATAACATAAATTCTATAAGTGTATAAATGGAAATGTTGGCGTATGTTTATGTTGTTTTCATAAAAATTTCAGATTTGATATAATGTGTGAAACTAGCTGAATCACTAAATGCTTTTCTGCCACATAAACCTCAGGTGGTCTTTAATGTGTGAACATGTGTATGATCTTTGCCCTTTCCCGGGAGGTATTGAACACAGGACCAATTAAGACACCAAACACACACGCAAACATTAACTCAACCCTCCCGCAACACACCAACACATTTCTATGCATTGTGAATACTTTATGACCCTAACCGTACTGGCTGGTTACACCACACAATACATTATACACTGTTTTCACATTTTTATTCTGTTGGTTTTTCACACTGTATATTTCTACTGTATATATTTTACTTTATTTTACTATTAAATTTTTTATATTTCTATTTCTAAGTTGTGTATTTGTGCAAGATGGTACAGTTGCTGGTTGCCCTTAATTTCCTTTCGGGATAATGGAATGGATAACGGATAGGGGGATGTGGTAGCTCGGTGGTTAGTTCTTCCTAATTCTTCCTAATAATACTGACTTGTGTTGTTCTCTCATTTGTAAGTCGCTTTGGATAAAAGCGTCTGCTATAGGACTAAATGTAAATGTAATGTAAATGTAAAACACACCTCTTCCACAGACACTTGCTATAAAAAAAATAATCGAGTTGATGGTGCTGCAGTTTAGATGTTTTTTCCTAAATTACTGACTTGTGTTGTTAATTTAATTTGTAAGTCGCTTTGGATAAAAGCGTCTGCTAAAGGACTAAATGTAAATTTAATGTAAATGTGTGTTTAAGATAGCAAGATAGAAAGTGTATTTTACCTTGTTTTTAAAGGAGTGATGGAGAGTGATAATGCTGGGAGCTCCAGTAGCAGCGCTATAACCAAAGCCAAAACCCTCTATAGATCCTGCATTAATGAAAGTAAGTAAAACAACCAAATAAGCATTAGTGAAACACGCACATACATTCATTTCACTATAGAATATTAATATCCTAAACATCTTATACCATAATATATGTCTCATATGTAAGAGAATATGATATACTACAAAGCTACTTAGGAAAAATAGTTGCCGTTACTTTTTGTTTAATTCTGTCAGCAATTCTGTTGAATAAACAATATATTTATAATTTCAGGTATTATTGAAGCGAAAGGTGGAAAACCACTGCTCCATATGTTGCCAAATATCTCAGATTGGCCCATAGCAACAGACAACTGGGAGGCTAATTTTGGTAAATTATAATCTTATATAATATACTTAAACTCGCAACCTTTAACAAACAGCTTGCATTCTAACTTATTTTTATGTTTTTTTTTTCTTAGGAATTAACTGGAGAGCGGAGGACGTCATAGCAACACTGAATGAGAAATTTGGAAAGCAAGTTTTAATTAGTTTTTTTATCGGCACGGACGACAAAGACTCCAATTCTTATATTATTCATGTAAGTTTACAGAAGGAACCAAATATGTTATAAGGAATTTTTCTCTTTACAATATTCACTTTTTAGCCGTTTACTGTGGATCGCTGGGTAATATATTCAATTATTTTATTCGGGAAAAATATTGACAATAGAAAATTTGCATTATTAACACATTTATAAAGCTTTATAAAGAATTCATTATTCATATAAAGTGTTATAGAACATGCCATTAGGCTTTATAACACAAAGTGACATAATGCATTATAATAATATATTTGAACTGTTCATCAACATATAAACATCCAAAGAATCAAAAGTTTAAATAAGTTCTTGTTATAAAGCTTTATGTCAAATTGTCATAACAATTTATGACTATGATTATGAACATCTATGTACATTTACAAAGGCTTATGACAAATGTTATAAAGCGTTATGGATACTTTATAAAGCTTTATGAACGCACTTATAATGCACCATAAATACCGGATTCATAGAAAGTGTTACCAGAATTTCTAATTATCCATTGAATATAAAGTTCAAATAAGTTTATATTATAATGCATTATCTCACTTTGTGTTATAAAGCATTATGCTAAATTGATATAACAATTTATGACTATGATTATGAACATTTATGTGCATTACAAAGGCTTATGACAAATGTTATAAAGTGCTATGAATACTTTTTAATGCTTTATAAATACCGGAACTATAGAAAGTAAATTTAATCTATGGTTAACCTACCATTACACTTGGATAATTGTATTTACCAAGAAATATTAATTTTTTACTTTACAATTCCTACCCAAAACTAATTTTTTTAAATATTTAATTATCAGTTTCTTGTCTCAATTCACAGATTCTGCAAATGTTAAAATTCCGTGTTCTTCAAAAGCAGAATTATTCAGATAATATGAATTCCTTCTTTTTTACGCATTGTGTTATTTAGAAAATTTTAACTTTACATCCAAGTTAGTGTTCTTTTTTGCCCGGCTCACTTTTCCTTCCTTCCTACCTTGGCTTTTTTTTTCTCTCTGGACTCAAAAAAGAAATGTTTGAACAACCTGTATCACTTTTCTTATAAGAGAACATGAGCCAAAGACTCACAATCGCAAAATCTCCATGAACAAACAGTTCTTCTGTTTTCCGAGCTTGTAGGAGATTATATTTGTCTTTTATATTTTAATCATGGTAACCGATACTGTTTTAATGGGATAAATGATAATGTAAAGGCAGTGGACTTCCTGAACAGAATGAATGGCTGATTGTGTGTTGCTCTAATTCCTGCTCTTCCTCAGTTTGACCAGCCAAGCCTCGGCCTTCCCTCCAGAGACTACTATATCTGCACAGGGCCCTATGAAGAGGTAGGACTCGCCAATTAGTCTAGTGGTACAACGTCTATAGAAAATCATTATTCTCAGTAAGAAAAAGTTCCATATTTATAAAAGAGTCCTGAATTAAAATACATTAGGAATGTTTCATCAGGTTTCTTTAAACATTGTTGCGGTGAGAAATTACACATCTATTTTGAAGAATAATGAACAACAGGACTGGAAGTGTGATTTGTGCCCAGATGAAAACATAGTACACTCACATCTTGTTTTAATTATAGCCATCAGACTGTTTGGATATGTCTCTTGCAGCTTTATGCTCCTTTTAGGGGAATATTTGCCCATATTTTCTTTCATGTTAAAGCAGCAGTGAAATGTTCACTTTCAAACTCAATCCAGCTGTCCAGGATTTTTATCAAGACTATTAGCTTGTCTTATAAAAGACAAAGAAAATCACAATCGTGCTACAGTACCTTCTACGGTACCATCCAAAAAGCCTTTAATTCAGTCACAATTCCTATTTAAATATAATAAACACAATTATGCGTAAATATAAAAATATATTTAATTAATTCCTTTAATTAATGTCCTCCCCGTGTCCGCGTGGGTTTTCTGATTCTCTGGTTTCCTCCCACAGTATAAAAACATGGATTCAAGGTAAATAGAATGCTTTAAAATTGCCCCGAATAGTGTGTGGTTGTGTGAGTGTGTGCCCAGCTATGGATTGGTGCCCTCTCCTAGGTGTATTTGCCAGCACCCAAGATGTTCTCCCCTGGATAGGCATGGGGAACCCCACTGCGACCCTCATTATATAGATAAGATAATGAATGAATGAATGAATGAATTTTGTATAAGGGCGACACGGTGGCTTAGTGGTTAGCCCGTTTGCCTCTCAGCGTTGGGAGTTCCTGGTTCGAATCCCGATCTGGGTGGAGTTTCCATGTCCTCCCCGTGTCCTCATGGGCTTTCTCCGGGTTCCCTGGTTTCCTCCCACAGTCTAAAAACATGGATTAAAGGTAAATTGAATGCTCTTAATTGCCCTGTATAGTGTGTGTGAGTGAGTGTGCGCCCAGCGATGGATTGGCACCCTGTCCTGGGTGCATCTACCCAGCACCCGAGATGTCCTCTCCTGGATGAGGATGGGGAATCCCACCGCAACCCAAAAACACTCTTACGTTCCTCCAAGGTCACACGTTGATTCTCGGAAAGTTTAGCGAGCCCTTCGCAGCTCAGGAGCTGGTTTTGATTCGAAATGAAGCCTGATATTTCCTGAGCTAATGAGCCGAGTCTGGTTTAACCGGCCAGGTAATCGTCTGTAAGCCTGACATCATCGGCATTAACGCTGTGCACACACTGCATTAGTATAAGCACCAGTCATTAGTGCTGAGGATACGAGAGCAAAGATCGGGCCTGATAATTCTGATGTCATAATCCCTGATGGAGGGACGGTCCAGCGTTCCACCACAGCCGCTATTAAAGCTTCTTAAGAAAACGCCAGATAACAGGCGTCTGTGGGAGGCGCTGTGTTTTTACTGTGTACAGTTTCATCACCCTGAAAAATAAAGTCCAGAACTTTTTGTGCTTTTGGAGAGAACAATGTGTTTTATTAACGACGAAGGAAAGGAAAAGTTCTAAAGACCTGACGTGACACCGAGGGAAATGATGCTGAGATGAGAAGAAATAATCAGGGACCTGGACACGGACGGCTGAGACACTGAGACCATTCCCGAGAGGCATGAAAGGGACAGGATAGAACAAAATAAACCAAAGCAGACAACTGGATCCACCAGCAGGTGGCGACTCGCAACAGTCATGTCGTTATGTCCAGAACCATGTTTTAAACACAAACACCTCATACCAACCGCAAAGAACCTTTAAAATTTGTCCATCAACGTCTCATCAACCCGGTGGTTATCACGTTCTCCTCTCAGCGCTGGGGGTTCCCGGTTCGAATCCCGATCTGGGTGGAGTTTCCATGTCCTCCCCGTGTCAGTGTGGGTTTTCTCCGGGTTCCTCCCACATTTCAAAAAGGGTTGACAGTCTTGTTGCGGTTCTTAATCGACTAAAAATTGGCGCGAAAGCCACAAAAAAGTTCAATTTGCATTCAGTTGTCTGAAAGACACTTTTATTGAGATGCTGAAGGTCTCTGTATAAAGGATAGAGCTGTAAAGCTCATGCCACCATGCCGAGCATTACAGTAAGTAAGAGTTTCTTTATCATTGCAGCTCTTAAATGGTTAAAAATTGGCGCCAAAAACAATCGATTTTTAATTAAACGCTTCAAATTAGCAAACCGGGCGGAATGGTGGCTTAGTGTTTAGCACATTCTCCTCTCAGCACTGGGGATTCCCAGTGAGATGTTTGTAAAGTATATCATGGTGACTATAAACTATTAGGACACACCTCTAGATTATAAAATTCAGGCATTTTAGTCCCAAATCAAAGCCCTATCTTTACATTTAGTTATTTAGCTGACACTTTTATCCAAAGCGACTTAAAAGTATCCCTTGGCTGGGATCAGAACACAGGGTTGATCAAGAAACCTGGAGCAATGAGGGTCTTGCTCAAGAACCCTCATTGATAACTTCAATGAACTTGGAATTTAAACCCACAACCTTCTAATTGATTGTCCAACGTCCTACCCACGAGGTACCAATCACTACATAAGGTATCAGTATAAGTTTACAGGAGTTGGACAATGAAACTTTTCCTCTAGGGTTACAGTGGGGTTCCCCATGCCCATCCAGGGGAGAACATCTCGGGCGCTGGGCGGATACACCCAGGTCAGGCCGCCAATCCATCGCTGGATGCACACTCACTCACACAGCCACACATACACTATACGGGGCAATTTAGAGCATTCAATTTACCTTGAATCCATGTTTTTGGTATATGGGAGGAAACTGGAGAACCTGGAGGAAACCCACGCAGACACGGGGAGGACATGCAAACTCCACCCAGATCCTGACTCAAACCGTGAGTCCCCAGTGCTGAGAGGTGAACGTGCTAACTACTAAGCCAACTAGGGTTAGGATTAGGCTTAGGTTAGGTTAGGGCCAGGTTAAACAGTACTGTACCAATTAGGCGGCCATCTTAAATGCCACCATCTTGTGATCAAAGTAGAGTAGGGGTGTGACGTATCAAACTGGTAGAGAATTTGATCAGAGACACATCGGTGGGCGTTTCTATACCTTATGACACACGCAGTTTATCGAAATACCCAATTTACTGTTTCCTTCCTGTGTAATAGACCAAGAGAAATATTAATGTGTTACCTTTCGGGGCCAACATCTTGCTCCGGAGTAAATCAAGCACGTCCGTAACATATGCTTAAGCAGCATTCGCAATTATCAGTGTTTACCATCAGCGCCGAGGTGTCGCAGCCCGGAGCCGGTGGAAATGCGAGCAACAGGAGGCCACAGCAATAATAATGATGATTATTTTACCTGGGAAGCTGGTATGCCGTGTTCCTGAGAACATGACTCAGAGGAGATTACTCACGCGGGATGTTGGTCCTGCTTGATGAATGAGGATTATTCGGTTTTATATTTCAGGGAACATGTGGCCCCGCGTTCCGGTCGCGTGCCATTTACAGAATTGATTCCCTCTCGTAGGATTGTTGTTGCTCGGACGACTTTTTGTGCAAATAATCATCGTGGTTTTTGTCTCCCTTCTCCTTTATACGGAGTGACCTTGTTCCATTTACAGCGGCTCAGGCCTTCACCTGCGGAGCCCACGCGGCTGAAAAGGGGATGATTCAGAGGACAGCCGCCGCTTGGATGTGATTAATGCCCTCGCGTGTCACATGACTGAACCAATTAAACAGGAACAGAAGTGTATTTCAGGTTGAGCGGCAGCGCAGAACGCGGCAGGGCGCTGTACCGGGATCAGATTCACCCCGGATTGAAAGGATTCTCTGGAAAATAACCCACGGTCCAAATTAAGAGTTGAAAAGGGCCTGGTGATTTAATTCCACCCCCTCGTGTCTGTCCGTCCCTCCTCATTTGCTGTCCGTCTACCCGTCTCGGCTTCTTGTACACTGTGGGCTGAACTCATAGGAACAAAACAAGTGTGAGAACAAGCCGTGTGTGGCGGCTGTGATTTTGCTACCCGCGGAGCTTATTCTTAATCGCTTTGGTTCTATCA
Source organism: Xyliphius kryptos (assembly GCA_025769995.1). Taxonomy (NCBI): domain Eukaryota; kingdom Metazoa; phylum Chordata; class Actinopteri; order Siluriformes; family Aspredinidae; genus Xyliphius; species Xyliphius kryptos. The sequence continues at coordinate 13,447 of JAOUQT010081990.1, forward strand.
CCAGGTCTTTTATTCTTTCTAGATGCTGAGGCCGTGTGCGTTCCCCCTGCGGTGGGGGGATTCTGCGAGTGCATTGCGGTTTGAAACGGGGCATTTTCAGGGAGGCGCTTTCGTTCTGGAACAAGGCGGCTGGATTGAGTTTGATTTGAGGCAGCACTTTCAGGCCTGTTTGTGCTCGCAGCTCTGCCGTCCGTCTGCCCGCCGCGGCCCGAGGTTGGCGTGGGTGAGAGTGGGTGCCAAACAGGCCATTTGTAGAAGTGATTGAGGTTTTATAACCTGAACAAAAGGTGAAGCGAAATTGAGTCCACTCACATTGCTTTCTTTCTGGCTTGGCGTAGGTGGCATGATTTGGGCAGAGGCTCCAAATACGAGGCGTGAAGGCGGATCAAGTAAGTGGAACCACCTGCCAGCTCGCAATATCTATCTGTATGTCTGTCTGTCTAGGACCCATGGGATATACATGGACCTGTGCCTTAATATTTCTATGGTTTAGAGTTCCAATGTTTCCCAGGGACAAAACAAATTACATATGATCCAGTAAAACGATTTAATAGACCAAGAAACCACTAAATGGTAAAACAGGATCCAGCATCCTGGTTCGGACCATTTTCCCCCCTAGTCTGTCCAGTAAGATGACCTCTACAGTAGGGATGAGCCGGATACTCGTATTTGGTACGGATACAGCATTTTTTCCGAGTACGAGCATGAAACGAGTAAAACTCGTGAATATCCGTGCTCGTGCTGAAGGACAATCCTCATTGGGTAACTGACTGGTTTTAAGATCTGTGATTGGCCCCTGATCCATCAGTCCACCGCAGCCCACGACCCCTAAACCATCCTGCAACTTTAGCCTTCCAGTGACTTGGATTAACTGGTGCAATGGCATCTGCTACAAGAGGTTCCTCCTCAGATACTTCCCCTGAGATCCGAGGACGCTGCCTGCAGGATGCTGTTGTGTCTGATGCACCACCACCACAACGTCATGTCACTATGACACTGTGAATCACACACTAAACCAGTAATACCTGCTCAGAAAACAGAGTATGTGGAAAAGCCGATGGAAATTCTGGATGCTGGAGCCGAAATAATAGACGAAAACAAGGAGGAGAACCTAATAAAGTGTCTGGGGAACGTCTGTGAACGTCTGCGTGATTGTGTGACTCGGTTTATTGGGTTTCATTAAAACATCCCTGAAAATTCCGCAGCACATTAAACTAATTACATCTGATATATGAAGGTGCATTTCCCCGCTGACCCAACTGGCCGCTGTCCTAATTAGCGGTTAGCTGTGTTCGTAAACCGCCCCGTTTCCTTCGTTTGCGTCTGTGTTTGATTAATGAGGAACTGTTGGAACAGATGCAGGGTCTCTACATCGAGCCGCAGCTGATCAGACATTTAAACTCGTGTCCGCAAGGTTCCGATCCGAATCTGCAAACACACACCTTTAATGTTGAACCAACAAACTGCAGATCTTCAGACAAACACCAGGTGCCAGATTATTGGGGAAGACCCGCCCACTTCATTCTGGTGATGGCGGTCCTTTCCCAGTGGAGTTTGTATGTTCCCCCTGAATGGGGGGGAAAGTACGCAAGTAGTCGTTAAAATTCGTCGGGTTCTTTTACGCAGAGCTGGGGCTGGGGTTCCACATGCCCATCTAAAGGGTCGTGAAGGCGTTTGGGGATCCCCATGCCCAGCTAAAGGGTCATGAAGGTGTTTGGGGTTCCACATGCCCAGCTAAAGGGTCGTGAAGGTGTTTGGGGTTCCACATGCCCATCTTAAGGGTAGTGGAGGGGTTTGGGGTTCCCCATGCCCATCTTAAGGGTAATGGAGGCGTTGGGGTTCCCCATGCCCATCTAAAGTGTCGTGGAGAGCTTGGGGTTCCCCATGCCCACCTAAAGGGTCATGGAGTTATTTGGGGTTCTCCATGTCCAGCTAAAGGGTCGTGAAGCCGTTTGAGGTTCCCCATGCCCATATAAAGTGTCGTGGAGGGGTTTGGGGTTCCCCATGCCCATCTAAAGTGTCATGGAGTTATTTGAGGTTCCCCATGTCCAGCTAAAGGGTCGTGAAGCCGTTTGGGGTTCCCCATGCCCATCTAAAGGGTCATGGAGTTATTTGGGGTTCCCCATGTCCAGCTAAAGTGTTGTGGAGGGGTTTGGGGTTTCCCATGCCCATCTAAAGGGGCACGTGGGGCATGAGGGGCAATTTAAAGCAATCAATTCACCTTGAATCCATGTTTTTGGACTGTGGGAAAAAACCGAAGAACCCGGAGAAAACCGACACGACCACAGTGAGAACATGGCAACCCCACCCAGATTGGAATTGGAACCTGGATCCCCCGGCGCTGAGAAGGTGCTAACCTCTAAGCCACCATGCCTCTTATTTTAAGATTATAATCTGGATTATTCTCAGGACAGCAGTGACCTCGAGGTTGATGTATCAGATCCACTCACGTCAGCAGCACCACCACCACCACCACCACCATGATCACATGTACAGAAATCTGTGTCTCTAATAAAGTGGCCAGTGGGCGAGTAAACCCAAATCTTCCCCTGAGTTTCTATTTTTGGCTCGTTTGATGATTTCCTAATTTCCTCCATCAAGAGAAGAGCAACCTGCAGATTGGGTTTTGTTCTTCAGCTCGTGTTCACAATGAACTCCCATGATTGCACGGCTCGAATATGATTGCAGGTAATTACGAACCTCCTCCCGCCTAATCAGCCACATGTGAACTAATCAGCCCGAGCTGTTGACATGTCTGCGGCGCGGCGAGACGCTGGCTGAGAGGATATCCTGTTTGGCTAAATAACCTTCTGAGTTATCTCAGGACACAAATCACCTTCCAGCATCCGTCCGCTTCTCACGTAAACCTTGGAACCTGCACGGATTTTAATGTACAATGCGTGTCTCCCAGGAGATGTGGTGGCTTAGCATGTTCTCCTCTTAGCGCTGGGGATTCCCTGTTTGAATCCCAATCTGGGCGGAGTTTCCTTGTCCTCCCGTGTCTGCATGGGTTTCTTCCAGGTTCTCTGGTTTCTTTCCAAAGTCCAAAAACATGGATTCAAGGTAAGTTGACAGCGCTAAATTGCCCCATCTCATATAGTTGTGCGTTTGATTATGTGCCCAGCGTCGGATTGGCGTCTGCCCTGGGTGTATTTGCCCAGTGCCCAAGATGTTCCCCCCTGGATGGGCATGGGGAACCCCCCGAGGATTAAGTCCAAGATAATGAATAAATGAGTGAATATGTGGATCCTGCTCAGGTTTGGGTGGGGGGAGGGGGGGAGGGGGTGCAACAATGTATAAGGAAGCCGGTGCTGCCAAAGGAGAGTCCCATGTGGAGAACATGCAATCCCTTAACTTTTGTCTGACAATAAGACGTCAAATTCGACAGTTTCCTGTTCTCCCCTGTCCACATGGGTCCCTTCCCACAGTCCAAAAACATGGATTCAAGGTGACTTGGCTGCTCTAAATTGCCCTTATTTAGTGTGGGTTGATAAAAGGGTGTGTTTGCCCAGCGCTGGATTAATGCCCTGTAGTGGTCTGTATCTGCCCAGCACCCTAAATATTTTGATTGGATGGGTATGGGGAACCTCTTCCTGTGACCACAGTACAAAAACATGAATTGAAGGGAATTGGCTGCTCTAAATTGCCCCTATATACTGTATGTTAATGAATGTGTGTTCAGTGATGTATTGGCACCTTTTCCCGGGGTGTATCTGTTCGGCACCCAGAATATTCTCGTCTGGATGGGCATGGGGAACCTCAACCTGTGGCCACAGTCCAAAAACATGGATTCAAGGGAAATGGCTGCTCTAAATTGCCCCTATATTCTGTATGTAAATGAGTGTGTGTTCAGTGATGGATTGGCACCTTTTCCCGGGGTGTATCTGTTCAGCACCCAGAATGTTCTCGTCAGGATGGGCATGGGGAACCTCAACCTGTGGCCACAGTCCAAAAACATGGATTCAAGGTGACTTGGCTGCTCTAAATTGCCCCTATATACTGTATGTAAATGAGTGTGTTCAGTGATGGATTTGCGCCTTTTCCCGGCGTGTATCTGTTCGGCACCGGAGCGTTCTTGTCTGGATGGGTATGGGGAACCTCCCCCTGTGACCACGGTACAACAACATGGATTGAAGGGAAATGGCTGCTCTAAATTGCCCCTATATACTGTATGTAAATGAGTGTGTGTTCAGTGATGGATTGGCGCCATTTCCCGGCGTGTATCTGTTCGGCACCCGGAACGTTCTCCTCTGGATGGGCATGGGGAACCTCCCCCTGTGGCCACGGTCTAAAAACATGGATTCAAGGGAAATGGCTGCTCTAAATTGCCCATATATACTGCATGTAAGTAAGTGAGTGTGTGTTCAGTGATGGATTGGCGCCTTTTCCCGGAACGTTCTCCTCTGGATGGGCATGGGGAACCTCCCTCTCCGGAAGCTGATTATTGGATTAAGCAAAATGAAATTAGATTTAAAAAATGTCTGATCAAATAACATACCTGGATTCAGGACAATCTGCTGTCCAGATACTTTAGATCATTAATAAGCGGGTCAGTAACGCGGAAATCACAGGGGTCTAATGAACCTCTGTCGCCCCATTGTCCTCCTAATACCTCCATATGGCAGTTCTCTGTAACGCCGTGCTGAGGGCAGATATATAACTCATGGCCTGAAGCTGCTCATTAAACCAAGTGAACTGATAGCAGAACGCGCAATTCTTCATTACGCTGTCACTCACGGCCAACGTGACCCGGCGCAGACCAATCAGCAGCCATGGCGCTTCTCTGTTCCTACGCTGAGCTGAATCCTAACTTATCATTACGGCGTCCTGATATATAATTATAATATTCTGGTGAATATCTTACGCTGAGGGTCTAATCTGTGAAATGAGTCACTACAACCAGTCACATTCTCCTTAAACCCATTTGTCGTCTCACCCTTCCACTCATTTATACCCTTCACCCACCTGCGCCGTGCAGACGTGGTCCCTATTTCACACCCCGAACCCTTCAATGTTCCCTCAGCAGCACCTCTCTCCTCGGTGAGGAGGTATGTCTAGTGTTTGTTTCCCACAGATCCCGCTGCACCGCTGGAGCACCGGAAACAGCCTCCAGCTGGATTGTCAGCGCTCCCCGTGAGCTGACTCTGGAAATCTGCGCCCAGCTGAGGCGGCTGGAAGTCTCATTACGAGATGGAAAATCTGCATGTTGTTTATTTCCCTTCAAAGGTTCCATCGGCGAATCAATGAGGTCCTTTTAAACTGATGAGCGCCGTGGAAGCTACGCGCTAGCTCCGCGCTAGTTCCGCGCAAAATAAACAACCTGAACCGAGTGAGGAGAACTTCTCTTTTTAATTTTGGAGAAGTTCAAGAATCTCGGGGTCTTGTTCACGAGTGATGGTAAGATGGAGCGGAAGATCGACAGGCGGATCGGCGCAGGGTCAGCTGTGATGCGGACTCTGTAGCGGTCTGTCGTGGTGAAGAAGAAGCTAAGCCACAAGGCGAAGCTCTCGATTTACCAGTCGCTCTACGTTCCTACCCTCGCCGATGGTCATGAGCTTTGGGTAATGACCGAAGGAACGAGATCGCGAGTACAAGCGGCCGAAATGGGTTTCCTCTGCAGGGTGTCTGCAGGGCGCACCCTTAGAGGTCGGTCATCCAGGAGGGACTCGGGAGTAGAACCGCTACTCCTGCACGTCGGGCCCTTTGAGGTGGTTCGGGCATCTAGTAAGGATGCCTCCTGTGCGACTGAGAAGGTGTTTCAGACAAGTCCTGCTGGGAGGAGACCTCGGGGAAGACCCAGGACATGCTGGAAGGATTATATGGGAACGCCGCGGAATCCCCCGAGTTGAGCTGGTAGAGGTGGCTGGGGAGAGGGAGGTCTGGGCCTTTCTGCTTAGGTTGCTGCCTGCAGAACCCTGGACAAGCGGAAGTTAATGGATGGATGGATGAATTTTGAATCCATATTTTTAAAAGGCAAAGCCCCGACTGACTCACTGACTGACTCATCCCTAATACTCCCACTTCCTGAGTACCTACAAGGCTGCAGTTTGGCATCGTGATTCTCCATCATGTTCTTTAAAAACTAATTGGGTGTGGTAGCTCAGTGGTTAGGGTGTTGGGCTGTCAATCAGGAGGTTTTGAAGTTAGAGCGAGGCCCTTAACCCTCATTGCTCCAGGGTTCTAAATCAACTCTGCGTTCTGGCCCCAACAACCAGGTTGTCGCTGTAAGTGGCTTTGGATAAAGTGTTGGCAAAAATGACCAAAGTACTTTTCACCTTCCTACATTCAATGGTTTGTTCAATATCGCCATCGGACGCAGACCTTTTCCAATGTCACATTGGGGTCTTCCCAAGTAATTACAAGACTGAAACTTGGTACCGTGTCTTCCAACCATGTCTTTGGAAAAACAGGTTCTCGCTTTCTTACGTGTGATTGTTTGTTTGCTATCGTCATCGATTTCAACACCTCGGATGGAGTGGGGTCTTGGCGAGTACCCACAAAGCTGAAACTTGGCTCCGTCATTCCTTATCGTGACCTTTGAAAACCTACTGATAAATTCACATAAGAAAGCAAGCGCATGGACACCAAAGTCAAAACTCACACCAACCTCACTCTATAATGATACATTCATTTGAAATATATAAAGTTCATGGCGACACGGTGGCTTAGTGGTTAGCACATTCGCCTCTCAGCGCTGGGGATTCCCGGTTCGAATCCCAATCTGGGT
>JAOUQT010082001.1:0-10023 GCA_025769995.1 Xyliphius kryptos
AAATTTCTCGAGTTTGGAGGTTTGTATTATGGTTATACAGACAGACTAGCCGTTCTCAACTACTGCGTTTGCGGTGTGTAGCTAAAGTATGTAGTATCTATGAAAAGCTAAACTTCCTTTTGGAACCCCACACAGACAGGACTGGCTGTTCCAATCCTGGACTTTAAGGTGAGCGATCCAATCCCGCTGCGCAGCTCTGGACACCATTACCCATCAACATGGCTCCTCCCTGTAACTCTGGTCATGTTTATTTAATAATAATGGCTCACATCTTCTGAATATTCAAATACTTGTGGATTTCTAAACTTAAGAAGACTTGGATCTTCAACAACTACGTTTCTTTTCAGAAAAGCAAAGTGAACTGACTAAAAGAGATGCGGTTGGGAACACATCCACGAGATCTCCACACAAACAGGGAGCTTCATATGAGCTGCTGGCTCGTGAGTCGGTCTGATCTCAATCAGCTCAGCAAGACTATGAAGGAGGGGACGAGTCCCGAGTCCTCAGTGAGTAACGTAAGCGATTCTGGTTCAAACAAACAGGCTAGTCTGTGTGTGTCTGTGTGTGTGTGTGTGTTGGAAGCACCATCTCGTTAAAGCCCTTAAACACAGGCTATCAGAGGAGCTGATGACGCAGTAACCCAACACACCCACAACATCTCATTTAAAGCCAAACACTCGTCTCACAGACTCTCTCTCTTGCACTCTTCTCAGGCTCTCTCGCTCTCTTACACGCAGAAGAATTTCTGCTGTGGTTTTTCCACGCTCAGCCCACGCTCTCATGCCTCACGGCTTTTTCCATTGGACGGGCTACATCAGATAGAACTGGGCGAGAGGAATCGAGAGATTAAAAAGAGAGAGGTGAAACTGTGAGGGATCGAGTGGAAAAAGACAGAGAGGTAGAATAAGAAACAAATCTGGGAAAGCTGAAAGGAAAAGAATGTGGCGTGTGCGTGTGAGGGAAAGAAGGAGAAGCTACACAACAGGGACTGTGTGTGTATACACTTTACGGGGTCTGTTTCAAATAGTATGTAGGTTTTCATGGCCACAAATGAATATATTATAGATGTATAGGCTTTTTATTGTAATGCATTGTTTAACAGCATTACAAATCTGTAAAGCCTTACCCCCCCCCCTAAAGAAAACAACAAAACTTTATATTTTATGGGAAAAAAACTGTCCCCTTATGTGTTAGCAGGTAGTAAACAATAATGATGTATAGATTATATGTAGCTATATGTATATACACTGCTCAAATAACTAAAGGAAACACTAAAACAACACATCCTGGATCTAAATGAACAAAATTTTTCAGTTAAAAATCTTTATTTAGTAGAAATGCGTTGAGAACAAAAGAACATCAAAATGATGATCTCATGGAGGTCTGGATTTGGAATCCTACTGAAAATCGAATGACCGGCTGATCCAACTTCAGTGGAAATTCCTCAAGACAAGTTCAAATGAGGCTCAGTAGTGTGTGTGTCCTCCACGTGCCTGTATGACCTCCCTACAACACCTGTACATGCTCCTGATGAGGTGGGGGATGTTCTTTTTATGTATCCTGGTGTTTAGTAGACATTTTTGTAAGTAGATCGTATTGTTAGTTTTTTCAGGTCATATAACCATCCATCCATTATCTTCCGTTAATTTCTCTACGAGGGTCGCGGTGGGGTTCCCCGTGCCCATCCAGGGGAGAACATCTCAGGCATTGGACAGGGCCCCAATCCATTACTGGGCACTTACTCACACATCCATGTTTTTGGACTTTGGGAGGAAACCAGAGAACCCGGAGAAAACCCATGCGAACACGGGGAGGACATGGAAACTCCACCCAGATTGGGATTCGAACCAGGAATCCCCAGCGCTAAGAGGCTATGATCTGAACAAAACACTAGGAGACATGGAGAGAACATACGCCGCCTCATCAGGAGCATGCCCAAGCGTTGTAGGGAGGTCATACAGGCACGTGGAGGACACACACACTTCTGAGCCTCACAGGCAAACGTGCTAACCACTAAGACACCGTGCCGCCCATCATATAACCAGAGTTGCTTTAACACAGCTGTAAGTACCCAAAATTGTGAGACTGGCGAGAAACAACCAATAAGCATTAGACATTTTTAAAAATTGTTACAGTAGATTGTATTGGTTAGTTATAATGACCCGACTTGGCTGAGACCCTGAGTTTGGAAAATACCCCGTGTCCAAATAGATTACTGACCCCGTCATGCTACACGATACAAAATGCTGTGATGCTTTCCTTCCTAAACATTCAAAAGTGTTTTGAAAATCCAGACGACGCTATATGCCCATCCTTCCTGAGCTTCAAGGTAATTTCTCAGAAGCTTAAATCTCTCCGACAGAATCTGTGAGCAATCTCTCCTGATGGAGCGCCAGGAAATCTGCTCGTGATTTTGAAATGCTGTCTGAAGCAGCGGAGTGCTACACAGAGGAATTTCACAAGCGCTGTCTGTCTGGCTAGCATTAGCAAGTTTCAATTCCACAAACCTACAGTCAAAACACACAAGTCAAAAGTTAGAACACGCCCCCTTTTTGCTCCACTTACTGTCCATCTTCTCAGTTCCTATTACTGTGAAGATGGACTTTGTAGTTTAATTCCAGTCTGTAGTCCATCTGTGTGTGGACTACAGTACATACTGTGTACTCTGATCTCTAATGGTCAGGATCCCAACGGTAGCACCACAGAGCAGGTATTATTTGGTTGGTGCCTTAATCCTATCCCAGCAGTGTCAGTGAGGTGTTTAAATGAAACTAGAGCCGCACTGCTGCACCGAAACCCCCTCAGCGCATCAGTCCTGACCAATGGAGAACAAAGAACCAACAGGGGACAAACGAAAACAAGGAAAACCAATAGACTACGGTCTGTCATTGTAAAACAACCATCTAAAAATTACCATCTATATGGTAAGTGGAGGAAATAGAGTAAAAAGGGGGTGTGTCCAAACATGTGACTGATACTGCACTGTAAACTGTTTTAGTTAATCCAATAATTATTTAATTAAATGATGTCATAATCGAAAATTAACAAAGTAGATCAGCAAACTCCTCACATACGTCTGAAACGTCTGGCTTAACATACACACAGTTTTTTAGGTGGTGGAGTTTTTCATGTTTAATATCAGTGAGTCAACGTCTGGTAATGAGCGTCTGAACCCACGGTCTCATGTACAGCGTCTGAGTGTCTGAACAAACAGAATCAAACCGTCGAAAGAATAAAATACTGTTAGACACAAAACAAAAGTGGTATAAAGTGTGGTTACTAAACATTAAGTTGGGATCTGATTTTCAGAAAAATTCAGGTAATTGGCAGAGTGCTATGATGGTAGAACTTTCCTTACAGGATTTAATTCACACAAAAACGTTCTGATGTACTATAACGCTTGAAATTCCTCAAGACAAGTTCAAATGATGCTCAGTAGTGTGTATGTCCTCTACGTGCCTGTATGACCTCCCTACAACGCCTGGGCATCCTCCTGATGAGGCGGCAGATGTTCTCTCCATTTCTCCTGGTGTTTAGTAGACATTTTTGTAAGTTGCTAAAGTAGATCGTATTGTTCTTTTTTTTAGATCATAAATGGTAGAACTTTCCTTACAGGATTTAATTCACACTAAAACATTCTGATGTAGTAACGTTTTGACTTTTATACAAAGATTAGCGTGGAGGCACGTGGAGGACACACACTACTGAGCCTCATTTGAACTTGTCTTGAGAAATTTCAAACGTTATAGAACATCAGAACGTTTTGGTGTGAATTAAATCCTGTGTCACTGCAGAAACGACACAGTTACTATGGATTACTTTTTATATTTAAGGTCAAAGTGGTTCATTAAAAAAAAAAAAAGAAGAAAGAAACCAAATGCATTCACTAGTGAGTTGAGTCAAGCACTTCAAGGTCACTGTGTGTGTGTGTGTGTGTGTGTTTTACACTTCCATAAATGTAGCTTTCAGGAGGTCATTAATCAGCTTCCGCTTTTATTCAGGTTTATTTTGGGCTCAGTTCACATACAAATCCACAACTGTGTGTGTGTGTGTGTTTTAGAAAGAGAGAGAGAGGCATCCAAAATAAGTCTGTGAGAGAGAAGAAACCAAAACAGACCTCTCATGGCAAATCAGATCTTGAATGTCAAAATATAAATCACACACACAAACGTGCGTGCATGCGAACACGCACATGCAAACACACACTTCATCACAACAACCACTTCAACACGTCAGTTCTAACAAATACAAGCACCGTTTTGCTATTTTCTATTTTAAAAGTTGAATTTTAAAACACACATCATTAAAAACACCAGAGTGGACGGTGATGGTGGTGAGAGAGTTGGAAACGCAAAACAACAAAATCAGATAACTAAGTAAATTGTGTGTGTGTGTGTGTGTGTATGTGTATACTGTGTGTATATACAGTATAAAATAATGGGAACCAAAACCAGCTACACATGACCGCATGTGAGGACCGCATATAACTGAGGGAACTGCAAGCTGGTCCTCACTATGTAACCTATTAACCCCATTAAAAATAGAACTAATACTATCAAATAATGTATAGATGAACGTATAGAATATTATGGAAAAGCTGATTCATTTCCATAATTCAATTCAAAAGGTTAAACAATTTAAACGCTTTTAAGTATTTATTTCTTTATTTTTACATAATTTGGGCGTCCAGCTCATAAAAACCCACGAAAACAGAAATTCAAAAAGATCCAACACCCTTGCTACTGAGCTACCACGCCCTCAAATTAAAATCCCACCCCATAACTGTTTAAGATATCCATTTAAATTCAATATTGTTTTGTAGAAATGTGTTGTATTGTATTAAATGTTGAACATCACAATGTTGAGCCATTCGCAGGAAGGTGCCGGGTTTTAATTCCCCAATGGTTCCTGTTTGGATTTGAAGTTCTCCTTTTTTTTTTCTTGAAGGTGCAGTGGCACCTCTCTCTTCGCTAATGGAGAAAGAAACGACACCTCGATTCTCAGCTGAATGAGGACATTAGATGAGCCCCGACTTTAGACGCTTTTTAATTCAGAATTCCTTTTTAAGCCGGGCTTACATCTCAGTTTATTGCATTATTTTCTTTATTTTAATCATTTAAAAAAAAAATTACTACTCTATAAAGCACTTTGAATTGCTTCTGTATGAACGGTGCTGTATAAATAATCTTGCCTTGACTGAATGTCCAGAACATTGACAATAAAGTATCATAGTTAATATTAAAGTCTCTACAAAATAAATAGAAGTCTATGTAACTTCCCCATAATGCATTGGAAACAACTGTGCGTGTGTGTGTGTGTGTGTTAATAGTCAATGGATGGTGCAGGGTAGACTCTATGGCACCGTTCCTCACCGCCGGCACAATGTAATTCAGTTCAGTGAAAAGCCACATCATGGAGAAATCATTAAAATCCCCTGAACTTCAAAACCTGATATTTAAATAGTTAACTGTCTCCAGATGAGTGATGTAGATTATATAGGGACTTTTTTCAAATTTATCATAAACAGAATCCCCAAATACCCTAAAAATACGTTCGGCGCATCACTTTTTTTATTGTGTGTGTGTGTGTGTGCCAAATGATGCCCAGCGCCCAAAACAGGCATGACCCTGCAAGATATCCATCAGCTCTAACTGTGTTTCTGAGGTGTCGTTTTGACGCTGCCGGAGCTCTGAGGATACGACCATTATGGAAAGGAACATGGACTTCTGTTGGACTGACATTGTTGCAGTCCAGGAGGATGGACTTATATAACTTACTATTGTTTAATATGGACAATCTGTACATGGCTGTCCTACTCTGATGCTGCCCGGCCGCTCAAGGAGGATGAGTCCCCCACTGAGCCTTGTTCCTCCCAAGGTTTCTTCCTAAAATAAAATCATAACATGGAGTTTTTTCTTGCCACTGTTGGGGGTTTAGGCTTTGGACTCTGTAAAGCTGCTTAGTGACATCACACTGTTGTAAAAAGCACTCTATAAATAAATGACTTGAACTTGAGATGATGGTTGTCAGTATCAAAATACTTTTTTGAGCGGGGAAATTACGGTTACCCAAGTTGTGTAATGTGCAAAAATATATAAAAGGATAAAGAAAAAAAAAACAGCAAATATAGCTGTTAATAAAGCAGAAAAAATGCAGCACTGGAATCTATATTAAAGTCAATGCCCTCACTCACTGACTCACTCATCATTAATTCTGCCGTACGAGGACCTACAAGGCAGACATTTGGCACCGATTCCTCATCACGTCTCTGGTTTGTTCGATATCGTCATCAAACGCAAGACCCCTCCAGGGTCACGTCGCAGTGAGTGTGTGCCCAGCAATGGATTGGTGCCCTGTCCTGGGGTCATTTGCCCAGCGCCTGAGATGTTCTCCACTGGATGGGCATGTTGTTGGGAAGATCATTGCACCATTTAGCAGTGTGGAATAAACTGGAGTGAGAATTAGCACCTTGGGGAGTTGGAATCACCTTGTACTGAATGCAGCAGCTACAGGAAGCCAATGGACTGACATGAGTTTGCTTGGGCTGGTTGAACACAAATCAGGCTGCAGAGTTTTAAATCAGCAGATTGTGGAAGCTGGGAGACCGGCAAGCAAAGCATTACAATAGTCGAGCCGGAATAGGCTGAGGGCGTGGCCCAGCAGCTGAGTAGCCTGTTTATAAAGATAGATTAAAACATGTTTTTCTTATTATTATCATTAATGCATTTTCCTTCAGTTATTTCAGTTTTGTTGCTTTTTGGGGACGAGTGGACATCACAAGCCACACTGTGTTTATTTTGGATTATACATGGACACGGAGGCTCTTCTCCTAACGTGTTCTATTGTTGCCGTTGTGGAACGTCAGTAGCAAGCTATTTTTTTCGTGTTACTCAGTTAAGATTAAAGTTTAAGTTTGAGATTAAGTTTAAATATCTGCTGATTTAGTTTTATAAACTCTACTGACCTGTAACAACAGTCGGCGGGATTTATAATAGCAAGTGTTCTCTTTCTGGAAGAGTTTCAAGCGGGCAAATCATATCTTATGAATACTTGCAAAATTTAGCTAGGTGTAAAAAAAAAAAGCTGGGGAGAAATGCAGTGTGTTAATCAAGTATTAGAAAGAGATGGAAAAAAAAAACGAGCAGGAGAGCGAGTAAGAGCGAGAGACAACAATCTTCAATTACCAGCTGCTAAGGTCACAATTTTAGACAAGAGCAGGAAGGATGCGAGAGATAGAAAGGGGAAGATAGAAAACGGGGATGAGTGGGGACAAAAAAGGAAATGCGGCAGGCAGATAATCAGAAGATGGAGATGGATCTGAAGAGATCTGGGAAAAAATGAGCGCTATTGATACCAAAGTGAAGCAAATGGAAATGATAGAAAGATAGAAAATAACTTTTGATTGTTAGAGAAAAGCTCTCTCTCTCTCCACTCTCTTTTTAACAGAACATGAAATCAGTCTGATTTCCATTTTTGATGTAAAACATGACCGTATCACTTTACAGGTATCTATATGGAGACGATGCTTTAGATCCCAGTACAGTTTATTTAAAGGCTAAGCACCACCCCTAATATACCACCATCAGGGTTTTTCATTCATTCATTCAATCATCTTCCGCTTATTCCTAAAAGTAAAGAGCATCTAGTGAATATTACTTTAAACTTAGCTGTAAGGTTAGCTGCATTTAAAAGTGTTTAAAGTCAGGGCTTTTCTAATGTTTTTATTGAGCTGATTCCATTTAAAAGCGGTATAGTGGTTAACCGTTGCTTCTCCATGTTTATTTCCCACCTGAGGCGGGACTCATGGACTAATGGCAAATTTTCAAGACCACAGGGCAAAGCGAATTTAAAGCCTTTTAGGTCTTAAGTTTGGAGGGAAAAAATTCCACCCATAGATTATCACAAGTTCTGTATTTATCCATTCATCCATCCACCCACCCAGACATCCGCAGGGGCCACCTTCCCCTCCTATCGCCCACCCCAACTGGCTTACCCCATCGACCCACCCATCCATCCATCCACCCAGACAACCACACACTTAGACAGCCACAGGGGCAAACTTCCCCTTCTATCGCCCACCCAAACTGCCTCACCCCTTAGACCCATCCATCCATCCACCCATCCAGACAGCCACAGGGACAACCTTCCCCTCCTATTGCCCACGCCAACTGGCTTAGCCCGTCGACCCATCCATTCATCCATCCACCCACCCACACAGCCACACACCTAGACAGCCACAGGGGCAACCTTCCCTTCCTATCGCCCAACTGGCTTGCCCGATCCATGCATCTTTCCATTATCTTCTGCCTATTCCTCTACTAGGGTTGCTGTGGGGTTTCCCATGCCCATCCAGTGGAGGACTTCTCGGACTCTGGGCAAATACAACCAGGCCACGCGCCAATCTGTCTCTGTCATCCACACACCAACACCCTAAATGGGGCAATTTAGAGAGTTCATTTTACCTGGAATCCATGTTTTTGAACAGTGGGAGAAAACCGGAGAAGACCCAGATGGACACGTGGAGGACATGGAATCCCAAACGCTAAGAGGCGAATGTGCTAAGCACTAAGCCACTGTGCCGCTCCTGCATTTATGTATTTATTTTACTTTATATGAGCTGGTGCTTAGCCTTTAAGGTGGATGTGTGGTGGAGTTTGTTGCCACTCGGCACCAGTTGCTACGGACCCTTGTGATTAAAACAAGGTCAGTACATGAAGGTTTGCCGAGGAGGTTTCTAAATTGCCATAAAGACCCTCAACGTCTGAATTTACACTGCAATTACATGAAGTACTAAAAGCAAAGCTTTTTGGATTCTGTCACATTTAGAAATGTCAGTTTTGCATCATCGATGAACTCTAGGTCATCAAACACCAGTTTCAAATACCAAAGATTTGTGCGGTGACATTACGGCGTATTCCCGCCACAGGGAATCAGACGCTGTTTAAATAAAGACGAGCTAAGTACATTTTCTGTCGACTGAGAGGAAATTGGTACGACATATGTTTGCGGATGGCTCGATGCCAACAGGAAGGATAGTGCATGTGTTTGTTGTCGTGACATTTAACTACAATATGCAATTCAAACGCTACCAGCTGGCTTTACGATGATACAACCGTAACGGCGCCATTACAGCCAATCTCACACAAGAGCCACGTGAGGTTCACATCAAGAACCAAAGCTAAAGTAAGGCTTATTTAAGCAGCACGTCAGGCTCATTATCTTCAGATTCCTTACGTCTTCACTAAATGTACAAAAGTATTAGGACAGCTACACCGAGGCTCTTATAACATCCCCCTCCAAGTCGCGCATGTTAGAAATGTTTCCAAACTGTTCTCACAAAGCCAGAAGTGTAGAACTGTTCAAAACTGCAATGGGACTGAAGGAACAACTGGCATCTAGCTATTAAGAGGTGTGTCTTAAATATGGCTGTCCATATAGTTTGTGTGTGTGTAGAAATGCATAGTGTCCGTGGCTATACAATATTTATGAAGTGGGGTCTTGCGGTAACTATATGAACTTCTAATATTTTAACCTGATCTCATCTCAATTAGGGTCACGGTGGGTGGGGGCACTGTTTGAGGCATTGGGCAGATACACCCAGGATAGAGCACCAATTCATCACACTCGCTCGTACACTATGTTTGGGCAATTTAGAGCCTCCAATTGACCTTGAGTCCATTTTTTTGAGCTGTGGGAGCAAACCGGAAAACCGTTTTTATTTAGAAGTGGAGAGGAAGATGTAAGACACTCGATGTATAGCAATTGGCGCACGGTTAGAGTGGCGGTGATAACGTGAGGCATTTCCCAAATGCTTGGCAAAAACTTTAACGAAGACAGAATTAAATAACTGAATCCGTAAGTGATTCAATGAAGCGTGCTGTAAAAATACTCGCCACCCGGGCGTAGAACAGGTAACGGGCATTTTATACACACTTGTGTGAAATCAAGCTGTCCAGTCAGGAAGCAACACTGATTGTAAATCAAATGGAACAGACAACATGTAGAAAGGAGAGGCACTTAGCA
>JAOUQT010082021.1:0-10023 GCA_025769995.1 Xyliphius kryptos
ACAGACAGACAGACAGACAGATAGATAGATAGATAGATAGATAGATAGATAGATAGATAGATAGATAGATAGATAGAACATTGTTGAGAAGAAAAGTGACGTTGATTGGAGAGAGTAAAATTTACAAAGAAGTGCAGACGATAACTGTTCAGCTAAAAAGTCCAATTCTCCAATTCTTTAAAATGGAAAAAAAAACCCACAAAGATCTAGAGGAAAACAAATGGATTGAATAATAGCCTGAATGGCCAAGGCTTAGCCAATGATCAGATCTAGGATGATCAAAGACAGTCTGAAGTTACCTGTGAGTGCTGTGACAGTTAGAAGACATCTGTGTGAAGCTAGTTTGTTAGCAAAAAGTTTTGAAACTATTGCATATATCAGAATACTGGAAGAGGTCATGCTGCCTTATGATTAAATGGAAAAGCCAATAAAATAGTTTTTTAACAGGACAACAACCCCAAACACACCAGTAAATGAGCAAAATCTTTGTTCCAGTCCAACAAAACTGAGGTTTAAGAAGCCAACTTTACCCTTAATAGAAACTTGTGGGGTGATATCAAAATTGAAAAATGCAAACAAATTGTGGAATGTACTGTAGTCCAAGCATCCTGGGCTGGAATATAAGTTGATGGATGCAAAAAGTTGACTCTATGCAACACAGAGACAAAGCAGTTTCAAAACACTCTGGTGCTATAACAAAATATTAGATTAAGGATGAACAGGAATGCTAAATCATAAAAGAAAACGTTCATAGGTTGAGTTTGCACAAACAAATGCCGACACTGCTACAACCAAACGTTTTATTTTATTTTATTTATTATTAAATGTAAAGTACTTACAATTTATAAACATTTTTCTAGATGTTTTGGTTAAGAAAACAGTGTGCAATGATCCCAATACATGCAAATAAAAAACATTCTAAAAATGTTGTCCTTAATTTTGAACACAACTGTACTATAGCGCAGAGGTGGATGCTGGCCACCAGAGACTGATGTCATTTCTTGCAGATTCTAAATGACCCAGATCTTTTCAGGAAGTACAGGTACAGTCCCTGAGTCAAACATGTTGTGGTCAATCAGTAAGGTAGTCTGTGATCCAGGTGACCAGTTGTGTATCCCAGTCTGCATAATTGCTGTGGGTACATTTGCAGCCTGTGATGGCCTTCTTTGCATCCCAGGCTTCTTTCAAGCTGTTTTTCTGCAGATTTCTCTTCTCATCCTGTAGGACTCCTTGGCTTCTTTGTTGACCCTTGAGTCCCTTCTGTACACACTTAACCTCTGTCCAGTTACTGTCTCTGAATACTCTTCTTTTGGTTAAGAAGGTCCTTGACATTGCTGGTGATCCAGCGCTTGTTGTTTGGAAAGCATTATGTCTTTAAGCAATGTCCATGCAAAAGTTTAAATAGTCTCTTGTGCAGTGTGTCATGTCATCAACACCTTCTCCATGTGGGTCTAGCAGCATGCTCCAGGCAGTTGTTTCAAAGGAGTCCTTGTGTGCTTTTTCTTTCTCAGGAGACCAGACTCTGAATAAACGTGTGGTGGTGGGATGCCTCAGTACAGAGGAAAAACAGATTACGGACAGATTTCTCCCAACAGCGGTGATGTAGTTGCCCTGTAAGCGTCCCTCATGTTATCATATAATAAACAGATAAATAGGCTTGTTTTTCCTGGTGGGACAAACTGGTGAACAGCTGGATGTGTATAGTCTAGTGTGGCATTGGTAAAATCCGAAAGTGATTTTACCAAGAAAGTCCCAAAGTGTTGTGTCTGCAAATGTGAAATTAATTACGCCACACATTCTTTGGGAGTCAGCACGTGGTAGAATAAAACAAATATTCTTAGTTGCTCCACATATTAGAGGTACACATATCCTTGGAAAATATAAATAAAATACTCACCAGATATGTGTGAAGGCACAAAAAACTGTAATGGACTGTAACGCCTTACGGATGGCTGTGCACCACATTCACCGTGCCAAAGCGCTCTAAGGCACTGAAAAAGTAAGACAACGTAAGTAGCAGAAAACTAATTTTATTAAAGGAAAACATATACAAAATTGGAGGCAGATGGATAGCAGGGTAACTTAAGGTAACTGAAAATATAAGGTGCCTTATGCACCTCTAACATTACCCCCCCCCCCCCTAAAATGGTTGCGCAACAACCAGTAGCAACCCAAACAAAGAGGGGGCTCAAGCTCTCAGATGGCATAGAGAGCAGCGCTCAGGTGGACGGCTTTTGATACAGGACTCTGGCGGACGGCCTTGGAAATAGCGCTCTGGCTGACGATGGCCCTGGTTGCTCTGCCACTCAGGTGGATGACATTACTACATTTCTTTTTTTTCTGTCAAGATGGGATGCTGAGTGTACTTTAATGAAATATAAAAATAATCTATTTGATTTTAGCAAATAACTGCAATGAAACAAAAAGTGAAACATTTAAAGAGGTCTAAATACTTTCTGTACCCACTGTATTAATGATTTTTTTAGTATTAATGAAGTTATTTTGGGCAGAAAATAAATAACTTTTTTCGGAGATGGTGCCGTTATACTATAATCGTTGAAAATAAGTATTTGTAGACAGTTCGAAAACACAATGAGGGAAGAAGGTTAAGGAGAAAAAGGCTAGGAATTGAGGGGCCCACTAAGATGTGCGTAAAAAAACCCAGTTTTTCCTTTGGTATATACTCTTGTATGCCACTGCATTTCTATTAGCTCCAAACAGGATAGCAAGAAAATATAATAATCATGATCCACTCTCGTTTGTGCCTGTTTTTATTCTGACTCATAAGACTACAGCCATTCAAAGAGGTGTGAATCAGTTTGTGTCGCAGATGTAAATGTTTTTCCCATATGAAAATTTGTGTACCATATGTGTAGCTTTTATAAATGCAACATGCATATACAATCTACACATTTTGTGTTTGGATGTGCGGATAGCAGAATGCACACTTTTTACAGAATTCAGCCATTTAAACTGTTGAAAATAATTTTGCGCTTTAGATGTAAATGTTTTTCTTGTGTAAATGTGTGTACGACGTGTGTGGTATATGTAGTATGTACCAAAATGATTAACAATATTAATTGTATACTCGTCTCTGAGGAAGTTATTTTCTGTCTATTTCTGATTTAGTTATTAACACAAAACAATGGAAAATAACACACAACAAACTTAATTTTTTATATTTCTTACAATTGTCACTAAAACCAACTTTGACTTTACTGAATTTCCTAACCCTAACCCTTTGATATATAGTTTATGCATGGACAACATAATCTATGCACCCACTGCTCAGTGTCTGCGTGGGTTTCCTCTTGGTTTTCTCCAGTTTCCTACCAAAGTCCAAAAACATGGATTCCAGGTAAACTGAAAGCTCTAAATTGCCCAGTATAGTCTGTGTTTGTGTGGATTTGTGAGTGAGTGTGTGCACAGCGGTAGTTGGCGCCCTGTCCTGGGTGTACCTAGGAGATATTCTCCCCTGAATGGGCATGGGGAACCCCACCGCCACCCTAGTAGAGGATTAAACGGAAGATAATGGATGGAAGGATATTTAAAATACTATGTTTTAAATAAAATTATATTTAAGGTTAAATACGTGGCTAGAGGCATCTTTGTCTGCTAGTCATGCAGACCTTAGTGATTAGGCTCAGATGCATCCACATTACGATGGATTGAAGTCCCACAGACCTATGGGCTGTTAAGTCATGTTGGCTGTTTTGTGGTTGCACTTGATCCAAGTATCTGGGGTGGATGAGGAATCTTTTTGCCTTTTGTTTCCTTTATTTATTTTGTGTAGAGTGTGTTCTCTGAACTACTTTGCACCTGTAGAATTAAGACTACACTGCATTCCAAATTATTACGCAAATGATATTTATCTCTGTATCATACATCAACCACTGGAGTATAAATCAAATATTATTTAACAAACCAATGATAAGAGTATGTTCTAAATATTTATGTACTAAAATCAAAAGCTATTTTAATTTAAAACATCCTAACAGGCCAAGTTACATGATAACATAAGACCTATTGTTTGCCTTTACAATCCTTGCATCCATTAAACTTGTGATTTTTTTTTGGCTTGAATTTCTTTGCAGGATGTCAGAATTGCCTCTAAAAGCTGCTGTTTTTATGTGAACTGCCTCCCACCTCCCACCATATTTTGCTTAAGGTTATTTCAAATATTCTGCATCTCTGGTTTCACCAATGCGTGTTACTCATCCAGAAGAATGCAACCTCCATTATCTAAATAATTTGTGTTTCTACTATGGTGCTGGGGAATATCAGCTACAGAAATGTCAGAAATCTAGGCGCAGCTCTTAAGTGAATTATGATCCTTATGTCACTTGTTTATGTCCGTAGACCCAAAAACAGACAGGCCATTCTAGAAGCCTGAAAACTCGGCCTGATGGTGCCACTCCCATTCCTTTAAGATAAGACAAGATAAGATATGCCTTTTTTGGTCCCACAATGGAAAAATTCACATAGTCAAAGTAGCAATTGGACAGAAAGTGAGGAAGTAAAAAAGTAAAAAATACTGTATATAGATATCAGTGACAGACCATGCATTTCACAAATAGGCTTTTACTAATGCTCTGTCTGAATTAATCCATGTCAGTAAATTTCTTATGGCAATAAAACATCTTATTATGCAGAAATACAGTATTAAAAAATGTTTATACTGGTAGATAACTTGTTGTGACGGTAGCAAAGTGGCGCTGGGGGAAAAAGCGAAGCTGCAAAGACCATGAGATGCAGGAAGCGAATGCCTGGCAGATTAATTTAAAATAATGTGTACATAAAGCCTGTTACTGTGCATGTGAAGTCCTGTCTCCGGTACTCATTCATACCTACCCTATTTTATGTGTAGCTAGATATATTGGCTTGGTTTTGCCAATTAAAACTCTTGATAGTTTAAGGCAACAGGTCGATCATTTATTTATTGATTCTGGCTAATCATTCTGAAGGCGTAGGCAGAAACATTTTAAACCTGGCAACCACTGATGCTGAAATGATGTTGCTGTTGTGCAAGTGTGGTAGAAATGAGAGGCACTTAGCAAGCCAACACCTATAAAGGAGTACTTCTGCAGGTGGTGACCACAGACCTTTTCTCAGTAGCATGAGGCAGTGTCTACAACCCACAAAAGTTGCTCAGGTAGTGCAGCTTGTTCAGGATGGCACATCAATGCGTGCTGTGGCAAGAAGGTTTGCTGTGTTTGTCAGCACAGTGTCCAGAGCATGGAGCAGATACCAGGAGACAGACCAGTACACCAAAAGACATGGAGGGGGCAGTTGGAGAGAACATCCACTGCCTCATCGGGGGCATGTCCAGGCGTTGTAGGGGGGTCCTACAGGCACGTGGAGGACACACACACTACTGAGCCTCATTTGAACTTGTCTTGAGTAATTCCCACTGAAGTTGGATCAGCCCGTCATTTGATTTTCCACTTTGATTTTGGAAAATGATGATTCCAAATACAGACCTCCATGGGATAATCATTTTGATTTACATTTTAATCATTCTTATGTTACTTGTTCTAAACACATTGCACTACTACTAAATAAAAAATAAATATATTTCAACTGAAATATTTTATTCATTGATATCTAGGATGTGTTATTTTAGTATTTGCTTTATTTTTGAGCAGTGTATATATTGTGATTGTGTGTGTGTGTTTTTGTGAGCTCGGACACTGATTTTGAATGAGAGGGTCATCTTTCGCATCTTTTATATATCAGTTCGTCCCAGAGGTGTTTGATAAGGTTAAAGTCTAGACTCTGTGTGTTTCCACAAAATTCTTTTTGGTTTTCTTCAAAGCATGGAGATGTTTGAGGATACATCACCAGCTCCTAATTGATTTTATCCATTTGTGGCAATAGAACCAAATAAAACGGTTAATTAAATAAATGTGTCACAGTTTTTTTGCACATAAAAAGTAAATGCAATTTCTTTGAATCCAGAATATAAAGAAATTAAAATAATTTCCGTTTACCCCAGTGAGTGCTGTGGACCCCTCTTTTGTAACCATAAAGAGTTTCAAATTCATTGTCCAGCCTTTCATTTACGTATTACAAAAAGGGCATGTCAGTGAAAAGAAGGCTGTATGGTCAGCCTAATAGAAAGTGAATTATGTAGATTTTTTTGTAACAGTAGCTTTAAGAATAAGGAAAGCCTGGCAGCTAGGAGAATACAACGCTTGAAGTAAACGATACATGACATGTACAACATGCATTTTGCACTGCTAAATAATGCAGTCAGAAAAAGATAAAAGGTCAAGGCTGAATTCACACACACACACACACACACACACACACACACACACACACACACACACACACACACACACACACACACACACACACTTTTCTTAACATCTAATGATCTGATCCTCCAGTAACTACAACAACACTGGGTAAACTTTACAAGCATTCATAATTATAAATTCAAAATGTCCTCTATATCTTTTTCATTGTAAAATCACATTTATTTCTGTCAGGTATATATACACTCAGCAACATCACAGTCAAAAAGATCATAGCAGTGCAGAGTGAAGCATTATGTATTATTTATTTCCTTTCACTGATCACAGGCCTGTAGTTCTGTACCTAAAATCTCTACAGTTTATATTTAAATAAGGACAAATCAAAGCTCCATTTTTTAGAAGTCATGTTCTGACCCAAATAAATGCTAATTTGTTATAAAAAAAAAAAGTAATTGGATTAGGCCAAATTAAAACCCATTACTCTCTGTGGTACAACATGTGCAGCCCTTTACTAAGTTATGAGCATTGTAAAACTTCCAAAACACTAAACAGCTTTCTTAATACTCACATAACTGTGCAATACGATTCAAAATGTGCAATATTCTCAGAATTCTATTTTTTTATTTATCTAATTTTAATTGTTAATACTTTAACTCTCCCTTGCTCTCATTTGCTGCTGGAACATTGTACTTATGGGACTAGTGAAATATTCTGTTATTTTATTCTGCAACTTTAAAAGTTCAATATTTCAATATTACATGCAATGACCACAGCATAAGTGAATTTTTTGAACATGTGAAAATACTAAAAAGGCGATTTGTGCAAACCAAATCACCAGAATCAGAATACTTAATTAACCTCTGTAGGGAAATGGCAGATGTTACATTTGCTCGAGTTGTGTGCAAAAATATAAATAAAAGGAATAAAGAGAAAAGAATAAATTGACAACGATAGCGCTTAAAAAACTGAAGAAAAAAAAAATGCAGTACTAGAATTAGGAATAAGATACGACAAAAGTAAAGTGACAATGGCAGTGGTGACATACTGTACAGTATATTTCACTAGTTGATATAGCTGATATTGCATTTGCATTGTACATATAAAAAAGACTATATACACTCAATAATTTGGTTTTGCACATATAAATTATATTACACATGAAGAGAGGAGTTATATTGTGATTATATAGTTTGATGGCTACAGGTGGGAATGACCTCCCGTGGCGCTCTGTGGTGCATTTGGGTGGAATGAGATTTAAATTGAACGTGCTCCTGTATCCAGTGTGTTGTACTAGGGCTGGGACGATATGACCTAAAATCACTAGTGCGATATATTGAGCAGTTCACCTTGGTAACGATAAATGGACGATAATTTGAATACACACATACCCCAAAAATAAAGAATGTATGAGGCCAACCTAAATACTTTACAGCAATATTGATGGTACAATTCCCTTTTTATTGCCATGTAGTCACAGTCATGTAACTACCCTACAGAGAGCACGGAGCGCAGCCTCTTAAAGGAACATGAACGAAAATATCGAAATGAACAAAATGATGTCAGTTATCGTCATTAATTTCAGTATCGGTACATTTTTGGTATATCGCCCAGGCCTATGTTGTATCCTGCCCATAATGGCCTTTAGCTTAGACAGCATCCTCATCCCGGAACTACCGTCAGGAAGTCCAGCTCCACAACAACGTTGCCGGCCTTATGGTTCAGTTTGTTAAATATGAATGTGGGAATGAATACACTGATAGACATGGTCAATATGTACATATTAACCTAGCCAGGCATTTTGGACAATTGCATGCTTCTAACTTTGTGCCATATGGACATCTGACCATCACATTGCATAAACAGTCCATAATTATTGATTCAGAGTAGACTATTTAAACCTATTTTAAGTTCACAACCTTAAGAGACAGAATCCTATAAATAGAAAAAGATGATGCGACCTCAAAGAAGGGCTGCAAACATTTTCCATGAAAATGTACTTAACATTAAAGCTAGAATGTCAAAAATCTAATGACTAAAGATGATAATTTTAGGGGTGTACACAGAGGGGTGTTATATAGTTAAGGATTATAGTCTAGACATTAAAATCTTTAGAGCACCAACTCTATCTTAAGTTGCTCTTCTGACATCATTTGAGGTTGTGTTAAAAACTAATTAGTATTAATAGTTATATGTAATACATCCAACCATT
Source organism: Xyliphius kryptos (assembly GCA_025769995.1). Lineage (NCBI taxonomy): Eukaryota > Metazoa > Chordata > Actinopteri > Siluriformes > Aspredinidae > Xyliphius > Xyliphius kryptos. The sequence goes on from JAOUQT010082021.1 coordinate 8,470, forward strand.
ATCTTCCTCTTATTCCTCTACTAGGAACACCTCATAGAACACCTCGGGCGCTGGGCAGATACACCCAGGACAGGGCACCAATCCATCGCTGGGCACACGCTCACACACAAACACACACTATATGGGGCAATTTAGAGCATTCAATTTACCTGGAATCTGAGTTTTTGGACTGTGGGAGAAAATCGGGGGAAACCGGAGAAAACCCACGCAGACCGGAAGAACATTGAAACTCCACCCAGATAAGGATTTGAACTGGGAATCCCCAGCGCTGAGAGGCAAAGATGCACAGAGTTGCCTCATTAAGGAATACGATTTTATTCATATTTACATTGTTAGCATTTCTCTATTTAAATGATAGGGACAAATGTATTGGGATACCCATACATCATAAGTGCTATCATGACATCAAGTTGCCCTGCCGCCTTTTCTTTGGCATTCTACAAGTTTTAAAGTTCCTCTCTGTAATCTTTTCCAAAATAATCATAAAAGCATTTGTGAGCTCAATGATGTCAATCATTAATAACTAAAACTGGCTTAGAATGTTCGTTTTAGTTTATCCCAATAATGTTTAATGGCTTGGTTGAGGCCATTCACCCTTTTTCTTAATGAAACCTCATGGGGCCAAGTCATGCTACAAGGGTAAAAAGCCCTACCCAAATTGTTTTCACAAAATTAAAAGCATGCAATTGTCCAAAATGCCTATCTAGGTTCATATATATATAAATACATATGTGGACTATTTGAATCACCTGAATTTATTGATTAAGAAGTAAGCAGAAACACTTACAGTATAGTTCTCATTATTAGGTAATTTTATATAGCAACACGTCAGTAATACTTAAACACCTTACCCACTTTATCAGTCATATTGTTAGTGTGCATACATGCTATGACGACCAGTGATGTGATTGCTTTAGGAAGTGGAAAGTTGTTGAAGTGACTCAATGATCTATTCAGAATTCAGAAACTTAATGGGTTTTTGTGCCTCAGGCCGATCAGTGGGGTTTCTCATTTACCCTGTTACACTACATTAATGCCATGAAAGACCAAAGGCTTTCATGTGTAAAAAAAAAAAAAAAAAAAAAACTTAAAAACTTGCAAGCACCAACAGAAAATCATGTGCTAGCTGGTATACCAACAATTAGTTTAAAATAGGGTGGGGAAAGGCGATAATATAGAAGTCCAAAATAAAAAACTTGCTCATCAGTCCACGATCTATTTCCTTTTTTGTACAATTGGGCTGTAACACAGAACAAATCAACATTTGCTTAGAGTTTGGCTACTTAATTGTATTTACTCTAGTATACTAACCCAGGAAAGGACACCACACATTTGCAGATTTACTGTTAAAACAAAAATACAACTAGAATGAACTGGTCATTGGTTAAATTCATGTTCAGTCTTAAAGCCACTTCAAGGTGCTGCAAAAATAAAATCAAAGTCAGAAAAACTTTTAAAAAGTGGAACAACGCTTGTTTTCGACTTCAATAGATTTCTAGGTAAGATCTGGTTTTAGAATTTTTTTCTAATTTTAAGAAATCTTAACAAGATAAA
>JAOUQT010082030.1:0-10023 GCA_025769995.1 Xyliphius kryptos
GAAAGGGATGTTTGGGTGCTAAGAATGTCTTAAAATCCCTCTGACCACTGTGCAGGACTTCCCAGGAGGAATTAACGCTGTATTGGCCACAAAAAGAAGGCCCTACACCATACTAATAAATGATTGTGGTCTAAAACCAGGTGTTTCAATTTTATTGTCAAAGCACTGTATGTACACATTACATCTACAGTAGCTTTAACAACATACAACCCTTTCTCACTTTTGGAAAAGTTTTTAAAAAGCTATTGGGATTTTTGCCCATTAATCCAAAGAATCATTTATGAGGCCAGACACTGTTGTTGGATGAAAGAGTCTGGCTTTCAATCTCCGCTTGTAGTTCATCCCAAAGGCGTTTAATGAGGTTGAGGTCAGCGCTCTGCGCAGGCCAACTTAGTTCTCCCACAGCAAAGTCCCTCATCCATGCCCTTTGGACCTTGCTTGGACCAGGGGCCCAGTCATGCTCAAACTAAAAAGGGTCTTGCCATTAACATCTTGTGGCGATCAGACTGAATGAAACACCCGAACTGAATAATTAAGCATGCCCATAAAGAAAACAAGAAAAAAAAATCTTAAACAAAAGCATGGATTTGATTATGAGTAGATGGAAACTAATCATTCACTTGTTTTTATTCATCCAATTTGTCATTTAGTCTGCAAATATTTTGGTCCAAGTATGGAATAGTAGTCTATCTTCTGGTAGGAATTTAGAGGAGCATGACAATAATTTGTAATCCAGACGGAAAAGTCAACAGAATACAGGGGTAATAAGAAGGGTTCAACCAGGGACATCGTACATCCACTGGTAACTGTTGCTATACAAATAAATCATTAAAATTTGAATTATAACTCATATTGTATGCCAAAACCAGCTCTATTTTAGGTAAATTGATTAACCATGATGACTGAGGAAAAATACGGGTTGTTTTTCATCGCGCAGCATATTTGAGAAATCCATTTCAGCCAACTTTCATATGAAGCATAGTTGTACTAGACAAATAGATCACTATCAATATCACTTGCATTACTAATGTATTTACTTTAAAGTCCAAATTTGTGCCAAGACACTAATTTCTGTTCCTTTTCAGATATTTTAATGTGATTTTAATGTAATATAACATCTTGGACACTGCAACGTGGTTCCTCACTGTACAAGAATGTGTACAATCCACTTCCTCCTGTATGGAGAATAGAGATGGAAATAGCTCATTGTTTTCGCGGACATCCATTCAAGGAGGCTAAATGACTGCCCCGCATGCAACAAGCTCTGTGTTGCTTCCAGATATTATATAACCTGGTAATATCAGGCTTAATCTGCGAACATGCTTCAGAATATGTCTGTCCATTCTACCTTACCTTTATTGCTCCGAGAGCTCCTATCTCAAAACGTTTCTCGAAACGAACAACTTTAAAAACGCTGAATACGTGAATAAAGATGAAATAGGTGCATTGCTATTAAAACAAAGGCCATTGTGGGTAGATTCAGTTTACTGTTATGACATATCCACCTCCAGATGCAGGAAGAGAGCCTCCTGCATCATGAGAAAGGTCATACAGGCACGTGGAGGACACACGTGCTACTGAGCCTCATTTGAACTTGTCTTGAGTAATTTCCACTGAAGTTGGATCAGTCTGTCATTTGATTTTGAGTAGGATTCCAAATCCAGACCTCCATGGGATCATCATTTTGATTTACATTTTGATGTTCTTTTGTCCACAACGCATTTCACTATCTACTAAACAAAATTTTTTAAATAAAATATTTGATTCATTGAGATCTAGGATGTGTTATTTTAGTGCTCCCTTTGCTTTTTTAAGCAGTGATTTTTTTATTTAATCTTTTATGTTATTCTGTAACATTTAAATCCTTAAAAAAAACACCCTTTTTATATTGCTTTTTTTGCTGTAGGGTTAAACTAGGTCCATGAGCCTTAATTTCATTTTCTATGTACATGTACATGTGATGAAAAAACACAATAGTCTTCTTGAATCCTTTTAAAAAACAGTAGTTCTGAGTTCTGAACACTGAACAGCACTTTACACATAGTTTACACAAACTTTACATAAGAATTGGATTGTTCAATATTAATAATCAGAACACTGACAATTTCATTATTCAACCAATGCTTTGGTAAATTGTTTTGCACATTAGAATACTCAAGTAATATGTTAGATCTATTAAAAATATATATATTTCCGATATTGGATTCTTGAATCATGTACAATATTAAACTAAAGCACTGAACTACATGTTTTTGTGATATTGCTTGGGCACCTTTAATTTCAATAAAAAAATACCCTGTTAAATATGTAATTGGAGGATATTTTTTTTATTAAATACTTCAACTCTTTTACTGCTAAATGACCAAATGTACTTTAAATACATGTAGGTGCATGTACTGTTAAACTTCTACTTGAGTAAAAAAAAATCATACTTCAACCTCTTAGTGCTGGGAATTCCTGGTTCGAATCCCAATCTGGGTGGACTTTCCATGTTCTCCCCGTATACACGTGGGTTTCCTCCAGGTTGTCCTGTTTTCTCCCACAGTCCAAAAACAAGGATTCAAGGTAAATCGGCTGCCCTAAATTGCCCCATATAGTGTGTGTGTGTGTGTGTGTGTGTGTGTGTGTGTGTATGTGTGTGTGTGCGGCTGTGTGACTGAGTGTCCCCAGCAATAGGCTGGCACCCTGTCCTGGGTGTATCTGCCCAGCACCCGAGAGGTTCTCCTCCCTAGGATGGGCATGGGAAGTGTGTCCGACCCCCCCGGACCCTAATAAATGATCAAGCGAAAGATGGAATGAATGAATAAATACTTGTACTTTTACTTAAATAAGAGATTTTAGTACTTCTGTCACCTCTGCCTATTCATTCACTTTCCAAGTTGTTCTGTTTATTTTGACAGCCCTGACCTTCTGACTTTTCTATTTGTCCCTCTGCCTTATTTTCGTTCTTAACTTCTAACTCTTCTGCACCCTAATGAGAGATCATTAGCAGGAACCACTCAATTTGGAAGCGGCACACAGGACATCTGTTCTCATAAAGAAGGACGGATAGCTCCTAGGGAAATCTGTGTAGTTCTGCGGGTAGCCAATAGGGTTATGAATAATACCTTGTGATGGGTCATTACTGTAAATCACTATAAAGCCAGTAATTTTACTTCCAGCGACACATGAAGACAGGATGGACCTGGCTCTAATTGTGACCATATGGGCTCAGTGGCTAGTAAAATAAATGTTCAGATGATTAAAAACACGTGTCCCTATCAAATAGAGAGAGAAAAGAGTGAAAAATCACCACCAAGCATTCAACAATTGGTTGGAAGGTATATGATTATTATGCAGTTCTCTTTTGCTCCTGTACAAAACTCCCTTTTCATACAATGTGTCCCTTATGTGCATTATACTCTATGACACTAATAAAACTAATAATAAGGCTAATAAATTGAGCTATGGCAAATGGTTTGTATTCTTTCCAAACTTGCAATAGGGAGTGAGTAAACTCCCAATGACAGGAACATGTAGTGCTGTCTGACCTACTTTAAATATTCTCTTAACGTATTCTGCTACTACAGTCAGTAAATGAATTAAAAGTCAGTACAAATCAATGCATTCTTAAAACATTAGATATACACATTTACTCAAAAGTATTTACATTACATAATATCATTCTTAATTAGCCATATTTCTTTTTTTCCTGTTTATAGATTGTACACATTACACCCACAGTAGTTTTAATGACATCCATTCTATGAACTTCATTCATTCATTATTTTCTGCTTTTTCCTTTATGAGGGTCGCGGTGGGGTTCCCCATACCCATCCAGGGGAGAACGTCTCGGGCGCTGGGCAAATACACCCAGGACAGGGTGCCAATCCATCCGTGGGTACACACTCACTCACACAGTCACACACACATACACACTATACAGGGCAATTTAAAGCATTCAATTTACCTTGAACCCTGTTTTTGGAATGTGGGAGGAAACCGGCGAACCCAGAGGAAACCCATGCGTATATGGGGAGAACATGGAAACTTCACCCAGATTGGGATTCAAACCGGGAATCCCCAGTGCTGTAAAACAAATGAATTACATTTTTTAACAGATGTGTCCCAATGTTATTGTCTATAATGCATATTAATACATTACAAAATAATCTACAGCAAAAATGTATTTATAAAAGCTTGTGCAATAAAGGCACATGCACAACGTTAATGTTTGATCCATTTTGATTTTAGGCAGTCAGAGACTTGTGATTAAGGAACCAGCGTTGTGACCTAAAGGTCCCTGGTTTGAATTCCGGTCACACCAAGTATTATGGCTAAAGTGCCCTTGAGCAATTGGTCCCCAGGTGCTGTTTACAAGGCTGCCCACCGCTCCAGGCACGTGTGCTTACTTGTGTGCAGTGTGTTTCACTGTAAATTCATCTGTGTGTAAGCAGTGTAGGCAACTAGATTACTTTTATTTTTGTACATAACGCTGCAGACAAGTGCTTTAAATGGCTGAATATTTCTGAAAAAAAATGCATTTTTAATTTGAACTCTTGCTGATTTTATTTTAACAATGTATTTAAAACTGTAATAATTCAATAACATAATATCTGTAACTTATTTACTGAATCGGGACAGTTCGAATCCTGATCTGGGTGGAGTTTCCTTGTCCTCCCAGTGTCCACGTGGGTTCCTTCCAGGTTCTCCGGTTTCCTCCCACAGTCAAAAAACACGGATATCAGGTGAATTGAATGCTCTATATCGCCACGTATAGTGTGTGTGAGTGTGTGTGTGTGTGTGTGTGTGTGTGTCCAGCGATGGATTAGCACCCTGTCCTGGGTGTATATGCTTCCCTGAAAGGGCATGGGGAAATAGGGAACCCCACTGCGACCCTAGTAGCGATATAGCGGAAGATAATGGATGGATGGCTAATTACTGAATCTGATAATATGTATTGTTTGAACATGAGCTTTGTCTCTGTTACCTGTTTCATAACCACGACGAACACAACAGTTCTTTGTAGTCTGTCAGTAATATCAGCTTGCATGCCTTTTTCTTATTGCAGCCAAGTTTTGATGTGGTTTCACACATACAAACCCCCGTAAACCAGGACCTCAAAGTGACTTCCTGCCATAGCCGGTCAAATGCCTAAGTGATTCAACCCATCAACACTCCCAAAGCTTTTGAGCTTTAAAAAGCACATTACGACCGACAGGGCCTTTAGATCTAAAAAAAATCTTGATCTGTGATTTATATAAAGTCGTAAACACAAAATCCATTTCCCCCTTAAATACGTATAATTGTCCTTTCATTTACAACATCTTCCTTATCAAAAACCAAGCATTTTTTGAGCCTGACCTCCAGCATAGGAAACCATCCCACACACTCACAATCCTAAACTCATCCTGATCTAAAGTGGGATCTCGCTAAATTTATATATTTAATCTTTCTCTATTTGGAACAATTTAGGAAGCGCTTAAAAAGAGCTCAGATCATTAGCACGCTTTTCCATTTAATGCAATTTGGCTCAAAATCTCCCCTCTGGTATTTACATTTCCTTAAACTTAGACAAACTGGCTTAATGTATTTTGTAACAAGTCAGAGGGCAGCAGTGTATGGCTCCATTATAAGCCAAGTTAAATGCAGTCAAATAAGCATCTAAAGCATTGATCATCATCTCACTACCTGAAGGACTGACACACGTTTTTGTAACTAATTGTAGGCACCTGTTGTTTTAAAGGGTTTCATTTTGGTATTGGACAAGTGTTACAAAGTAACTCAGTTATCTCCAAGTCCTGACACTTATGAAAGGGATACAACAGCAAAATACTGACATAGAACACATCATACATACTGACAAAATTAACTAGGTTTGTTATTATTTAAAGCAGTATAAACTACACCAAGAAATAAGACTCAAGAGGCTTCAAAACATACATTTTTCAGCCTTGATAAAATAAAGACTCAAGAGGCTTCAAAACATACATTTTTCAGCCTTGATAAAATAATTATGGTTCATCAAGATTCTGCTGCCATCTAGTGGGTTAAAATATATAATGAAGTCACCCGAGTGAGTGTCTTTTTAATATCACAATTATTTAAAGTCAAAATTCTGACTTTTTGTGTGGCAGAATTCTAACGTCATCTCCCAATTTTGACTTTAAGTTCGAATTCATGATCTGTGATTTATATTACTTAGGAAACACAAAATCTATTTTCCCCTTAAATACATATAATTGTCAAAATTCTGAGACAAAATGTCAGAATTCTCAGATAAGAAAAGTCACAATTCTGAGGGGAAAAAAAGTCTAAGGAAAAAAGTCAGAATTCTAAGATAAAAAGGGGATTCTAAAACAAAAAAGTCATAATTCTGAGATAAAAAAGTCATAATTCTGAGATGAAATAGTCAAAATGCTCGGAGAAGAAATGTCATAATTCTGAGATAAAAAAGTCATAATTCTGAGATAAAAAATACACAATTTTTAGATAAGAAAATTAATATTTCTGAGATTAAAAAGTCAAAATTTTGAAATAAAAAGAGAATTCTAAGATAAAAAAATACACAATTTTGAGATTAGAAAATTCATATTTCTGAGATTTAAAAAAAATTCGAAATTTGGAGATAAAAAGTCATAATTCTAATCATAATCAGAGATAAGAAAATTCACAATTTTAAGATAAAAAAAAGTCATAAATCTGAGATTATAAAATACATATTTTTGAGATAAAAGTCAGAGTTTTGAGATACCCCCTTTTAATTCTTAGTTGCACAGTGAGCTTCGATATTGACGACCTTTTTATGTGTTGTTGAAAATCAGTCACCAGTATCAAAACGGACATTTGCTAACATTAAAGTCAGGCTTTTATTTTGAAACAAACAGGCAGTTGCCGGATGTGTCCCGCTCTCTGGCTGTGTGCGTTGCGTGTTCAGTCTGCAGATTAATCTCAGAGAGGTGATCATGATTTGCGTTATTGTGCTGAATGCACAGCAGTGGCGCTGAATGAAACACTTAAATATCTGTAGGATCTGTGACTAACGGCGCTGAGGATGATGATGATGATGGTGGTGGTGGAGGAGGAGGAGCGGGAGTGAGTCAGTGCAGAACAGCAGATGCTTTATTAAAACGCGCTGCAAGAAACCATGAAGGTACAGTTCAATGTTCATATTTAAATTACTCTTTATTTTTGTTTTGAGAGTGCCAATTCAGAATGTCAGAATAACAGCAACGTTATATACAAGGCGAATTCCAAATGATTTCAATTACAATTTTTTTATTTCATTCATAGTTCTGGTAAACATTAATCCCACAACCCCTCACTAATTCACATATCTTTTTTTTTACACTTACTAAACTAAATATATGTTTTTTGTCTTTATTCATTCATTAATTATCTTCAGCTTAATTCTCTCTATGCCCTTTTAGAGGAGAATGTTTTGGGCACTGGGCAGATACTCTCAGGACAGGGTGCCAATCTATCGCTGGGTACACACACACAGACTATATGGGGCAATAGCAATAGATTGGCTCCCTGGCCCGGGTGTATCTGCCCGGTGCCCAAAACATTCTTCCCTGGAAGGGCATGGAGAACCCAGCCCAGCGCCTGAGACGTTGTCCCCTGCATGGGCATGGGGAACCCCACTGTGACCCTAGTAGAGGATTATGCGAATGATGATGAATCAATCAATCAATGAATGAATGAATTTACCTTGAATCCATTGTTTTTGGACTGTGGGAGGAAACTGAAGAACCCGGAGGAAACACATTCGGAGACGGGAAGAACAAGGATATTCCACCCAGATTGAGATTCAAATCGGGAATCCCCACCGCTGAGAGTGAAACGTTCTTTGTCTTTAACGAATATTTAATATTTTTTTATGGAAAGCTTTTTTTTCATCTCTATCTTGGTGAAGTTTCCATGTTTTCCTTGTGTCCACTTGGGTTTCCTCCAGGTTTTTTGAAATACCTTCCACAGTCCAAAAACGACTGCTGTAAATTGCCCCAATAGAGTGTGAGGTGAGGTAAGTCGAGGCGAGTCGACTCCTCATTTCTATTTTCAGAGAATTTACATTCTGTGTATTTGACATTTTCCTCCTTAACCCAGTTATGTTGGTGTCCGTTATCTGATCTGACTTTGATTTCAAATGGATTCGATCAATCTGCATTATTTGTACATTGTTGGATGAGGTGTGGGTATTTTGCATGTGATATTTGAGAAAGCAACTGAAATAGGGCCATTCTTGTTAGTTCGTTTGCAACAGAACTAATGTTTAATGATGATGCAGTTTGTAAAATTGTGTTTACAAGTAATGAAACATTCATGCGTATTCATTTACTGCCATTGACCTCTTTTTACAGTCATTGCTGTGTAGTATATAACAACCATTTTGCATGATGAAGAAAGCTGGCCTTCGGAGCATGATCACTTCAGAAGCAAAAAGAGCCAAGTGCTGAGATTGATAACAGGAATGAAAGTCAAACGATGGCAATCAAAAGATTGGAGTCAAATTTACTATTGGGAGATGAATAGGCTACGAATTCCAATGAATCGGTAAGTGTTCTATATTTCCGTGTGTTTAGAGGGGGATTTTACTTTCTCTACATCTGATGTATTTAATGAAAAGACTCTGACATCTCAACAGGTACTTTTTTTTAACTTAAAGTGCTCTTTAAAAGGTATTTTTAAGGCATTTTAGCACATTGAACAAAATTAACTTTCTTTTCTGATCTGGATGAAGATTGTTTTAGACTTTACACCTGTGCTTGTTCAATTGAACAGTCTGTATTAGAGGTGTGCGATATGACGATAATAGATCCATCCATCCATTATCTTCCGCCTGTCCGGGGTTCGGGTCGCGGGGGCAGCAACCCAAGTAGAGAGGCACAAATGTTTCTCTCCCCAGCCACCTCCACCAGCTCAACTGGGGGGATTCCGAGGCGTTCCCAGGCCAGCCGGAAGATATAATCTTTCCAGCGTGTCCTGGGTCTCCCAGCAGGACTTGCCTGAAACACCTTCCTGGGGAGGCGCTCAGGAGGCATCCTTCCCAGATGCTCGAACCACCTCAACTGGCTCCTTTCGACGCGTAGGCGTAGCGGCTCAACTCCGAGCCCCTCCCGGATGACCGAACTTCTCACCCTATCTCTAAGGGAGAGCCCAGACACCCTGTGGAGGAAACCCATTTCGGCCGCTTGTACTAGCGATTCCCTTCTTTCGGTCAATACCCAAAGCTCATGACCATAGGTGAGGGTAGGAACGTAGACCGACTGGTAAATTGAGAGCTTCGCCGTGTGGCTTAGCTCCTTCTTCACCACAACAGACCGGTACAGAGTCGCATTACCGCTGACCCTGCGCCGATCCGTCTGTCGATCTCCCGCTCCATCTTACCATCACTCGTGAACAAGACACCAAGATACTTGAAGTCCTTCACTTGATGCAAGAGCTCGTTCCTGACGATAATAGATCGTGAAGAATTATAATGTGTCCACGATACGCCATCACGGAAAAATCGAAGGATCGTTAAGCAAATTCTATCCGCTACAGCAGTTCTGTGCTCAGCCAAAGCATACAATTTTCTTTAATGGACCCAAGTGGCAAGCAGATAATCCAATCACAGCAGAAACGTCTTCGTTTACGTGCCCTCCCTTTTTTCACAAGCGAGTAGAAATACATAAACGAACACCCCCCCCCCCTTTTTCCTACTAAAGAAAGGACATGGTTCCTTTCAAAATGAGGGCTTCCAAAAACACATAAAAGTTGTTGACCTGCAATACGAGTTAATAGATAATTCTCCAACACTGCCATGCGACAGATGTAGTGAGAATGTCGTGCTTAGATAGAAAACAAAGGTCCAATCAACAAGTTGCAACAAAAAGAATACAGAACAAGGGCATATTTTTGCACTTTGTTTTTGTTCTGAATCACATAGTACTTAAAAAAATTGTGGCAATGCTTTAATTAATATTTAATTTTTAATTATTCAATTCTATAAATGACTGTGTTGAATATTAATATTCATTCATTAGCTTCCACTTAATCCTC
>JAOUQT010082039.1:0-10023 GCA_025769995.1 Xyliphius kryptos
CAGTCATGATGGATGTGTGTACACACTGCAGGTGTGGGATTGAGCAGGGGAAATATCACCTGTCCTGCCGAAAGATGAGCTGCTCACCTTGTGCAGAGGTAACTCCCACTTCATTAGCACCTTCTGTTATTCTCTACATGAGGTTTAACACTCAGTGGTTATTTATTCTTCCATTACATTTGTTTACCAGCTTTATTTACTTTTTTATTTACTTTTGCCAAACCAGATTACTTTTTCAAGCTTTTAACAAGAAAAACCATGAATAAAACAAAGAATAGTTTTTAAATGACCGGTAAATCTAAAACGACAAGCCTGTAGTTTCTTAAATGTTAAAAGCTTCAACTAATTGTATTTTTTTCTTCTGAGCTTCTTGCTTTATTTTTAATACCAAACATTAAAAATAGATAAACATGCCTTAAAACTGAATTGTTTCAGAAATGATTTGGTTGTTCTATGTCCTCTCATAATCAACTCACAAACTTTTAAATTGATCTTATGTCCATGTAAATAAAAACTATGTATAAAGCAATTGAAATAAAACTTACCTTCATGAGCTACAAGATAATCGTGTAAATTCTCATAAATTTTGATTTGTCATGCAGGATTTTACTTGTATTGAAGGGTTTTAATATTTTATATAGCAATTCTATATTTTACTAAATGTTAGAATATTCACATGATTTTGTTCAGAATTTAAAAAAAAAGTTGTGAGTGTTTGTTTGTTTGTGTGTGTGTGTGTGTGTGTGTGCGCGTGCGCCTGCTGGCTTGCATGCATGCGTCTTTGTGTGCTTGCCCAAAATAGGGATACACTCTGGAACAGGTACCAGGTGCATGCTGTGGCCGTTGCGTGGCATCATCCTGTGCCATCCAGCAACCGAATGGGCATTTAATCAGCCTGAAGGTCATCTACAAAACACAAACAGCCTTATATGCTTTAATTATAGAACATCATAACTATTAATTCAGATCCCTCTTCAACATTTTGTATCAGACTAATTTATGAATATAGATAAATGAATAAATTAAATTAGTTAATAAATGCCTGCGTGTATGTTTAGGTCAATTCCACCCGTGAAGATGGCTGCTTCAAATACAGCTGCCATGTGAATGAGAAAGAAGAACTTGTGTTGGAGACAGTGGTAACCACCTGCCCTCCATTTGACCGAGCCACCTGTCTGGAGAATGGGGTGGGTCTAAATCACACAAAAACAAACACAAACACATGCAAATAGGCAAAAAAGCTTAACTGGTTAAGAACCTATTAAGAATTCTCACTAATTATTCCAATAATCCATTGTGCCACGGTGCCACCTGTATCAGCAAGAACCTACGTGCTGGAATGCAGGTGCATAAAATTTTACTTTTGCCCACTTTAAAGAGTTTTATCTGTAATTGCTTAATGGCTTCTGCCACAATATTAAAGGAATTCCACTGCAACCCCCTAAAGCCTTTAAAAAACACCAAAAACCTAAAGGACAGATAACATGCTTTACATTTCTAAATTAAAATATTTATATTTTGCTGTAAACTCTTGGCATGAATGTCTAAAATCAATAACCACAACCTTTAATACCACTGTTGTTATTTTTATAACCTAATAAACGGTTTAAATTTTTTTTGGTAGGGTAAAATAAGTCAGATCGGAGAAAGCTGTTGTGAGATGTGTAAGTATGGGAACAGATCTAGACATATATTTTCATTATACATACATGAAATGTTTTTTTATGTCTACACAAATATGTAATGTAAAAACAACGGAGAATTGAAAGATGAAGGCAGGGTTCCAGTATGATATATTAAAATAACATAAATACATAATCATTGGATTAAGGAACAGATTAAGGAACACCATACATCCCCTTGGATGGTGCGTGTGTGTGTGTGTGTGTGTGTGTGTAGGTACTGAACCAGAATGCAGGAGGATGGTGGGTATGTTGAATTATATCAGGGTAGATGAGTGCCAGTCAGAGGAGAAACTGGAGATTAGTTACTGTGAGGTACTGTGAAGTTTATTCTAACATTAATATTTTCCGTATAAAAACTGTGCAGTTTTTTTTGTAACATGCACTTATTTGTAACCAGGGCCGGTGCAGCAGTAAGTCTGTGTACTCTTTGGAGAAAAATCATGTGGAGAACCAATGTGTGTGTTGCACTCCCACTGGCACTCTGCCACTGAATGTTTCTCTGCGTTGCCCTAATGGCACACAGATCCACCACCAGGTCCTCACTGTCACCGGCTGTGACTGCCAAAGCCACGCCTGCTCTGCCAACTGAACACTATATTATCTACACAATTTCCATCCAAATATAAACACATTACAATCAAACCATCCCTGAACACAAACATATTTTATTGTTCATCTCATTATCACAAATTATAAATGCATAACCAATTATGTCACAAATCAGCACTTAATCAATAAACTGTCCCTGATTTTCAGATATTTTGTCCGTGTTTCTGTGTGTTGTTGGGAGGGTAAAGTGAAATACACCTGTGCCAAAGGGACTAATTGGAACACTTGAATTTGATCATTTAGAGGGATATCACTTTCAGTTCAAGTGAATTTGCTATAAACAAAGTGAATATTAAAAACAGATTGTTAAATTATATCTTAAAATTTTTGGAAATAAAGATATAAAACACATTGGTGTATTTTGGTTAGAAAAAAAATAAGATAAAAAATCCTAATCTAAGATCTCTACTTTCTTGTTTGATCCTGCAGTTGGAAAGCTTTATTTAGAATGTACGTGTTGGCGATTAAATTAGAATATCATGGAAAAAGTTTATTGATTTCAGTAATTCCATTTAAAAAGTCAAACTTGTATATTATAGTCATTGATTACACACAGACTGATATACACTCCTGAACAAAATCTTAAGATCAGTTAAAAGTGCCTGAGATGTTCGCTCAACATTTTGTACTTAGTGGATCTTGAGAATGTTCTAAGTAAAGGTTCACAATGCTAAAAGAAGAAATTGGTGGAAAAGACAAAACATTTGAGCAGGGAAAGTTTAAGACCATAGCTCAAAAAAACGAAAACCAAATTGTCAAAAAGGAGTCAGTAATGAGTAGCTCCACCATTCTTGTTGATCACTTGAAACAAGTGTTTAGGCATGCTTAATGAAGTGTTTTCAGAAGGCTAGTCGGAATGTTGTTCCAAATGTTGAAGATGTTCTCAATCGTATTTAGAGCAGAGAAACATGCAGGATGGTCCAAAAGTGTGATGTTATTGTCCTGGAAGAAGTCCTTTGTCAGGCGGGTATTGTAAACTACAGCATTGTCCTGTTGAAAAAATAGCCCAGTCATTAACACAAAGACGAATGCTCTCAGTCATGAAGGATGCCTACTGCAACATCTCCACATAGCCAACTGCTGTTTGATACCCATGCACAACCTGAAGCGTCATTGTTTTTTTTTTGGGGGTCTACCACATCACTTTTTGTTACACAACCCTCAGGATCATTTTAAAAAATGAAAAATGACTGTCTTTCTGCATCCAACCTCAGCGACTATGACACGGTGTGAGAGGCCTTGCTTTTGTGGCTCAACAATCCTACCACATTTAAAGCTTTTGCCATAAGGCGGTCTTGACAATGTAAATACTTGACAGAAAATGAAGTGGAATCCAAATTTTTGGTGCAGATTTTTGCCTTTAAAGGCTATGGTCTTAAACTTTTAATCAGGTGAGAAAATCAAGTTTGAGTGTAAATGCAGTTTTTTAAAAATTGGCTGCTCAAATGTTTTTGTTTATTGCACCGATTTCAACATTGTAAAGCTCAAAATCCTTCTTAAAATACAAAAGTGCAAAATGCAAATTCTTGCAATTTTTTGACTGCTCTTAAGATTTTGATCAAGAGTATATTTCAAATATTTATTTCTTTTAAGTTTGATGATTATAGCTGACAACTAATGAAAATCCCAAATTCAGTATGTTTGAATTGTGGATATTATTAGAATTTTAAAGACCAATACAAAAAAACAGTATGAACATGTACAGCACTCAATATTTAGTTGGGGCTGGATTACTGCAGCAATGCAGCGTGGCACTCTCAGGGGTTATGAGACAAGGTTGCTCTGATTGTGGCCTTCTGCTGTTCTGGATTGTTGGGTCTGGCGTATCGCATCGTCCTCTTTACAATACAACATAGATTTTCTAGAGGGTTTAGGTCAGGTGAGTTTGCAGGCCAATTAAAAACAGGTATACCATGGTCCTTAAATCAGGTACTGGTGGCCTTAGCACTGTGTGCAGGTGCCTAGTCCTGTTGGAAAATGAAATCAGCATCTCCATAAAGTTGGGCAGTGGCATGAAGCAGAATGAGCTTTAAAACTTCCTGGTAGACGGCTGCGTTGACCTTGGACCTAAAAAAACACAATGGGCCAACATCAGCAGATAACATTTGGGGTTTGGCACCCCAAACCATCACTGACTGTGGAAACTTTACACTGGACCTCAAGCAACGGGATTGCTTCTTAAAACTTCTTAAAACCTTCCTTATGTAAGTGGTCCATGGACAACCTTCAAGTCAGTCCCATGATTGTGTAGCCTACAAAACTAGACCATTTAATGGCCTTCGCAGGTGTTTTGAGTTAATTAGCTGATTAGAGCGTGGCACCTGATGTGTTCAATTTTGAACCCTTTCACAATATTATTTTCTGAGATAATGAATTTGGAATTTTCATTATTTGTTAGTTATAATCATCAAAAATTGAAGAAATATACATTTAAAATATACCTGTCTGTGCATAATGAATAAACATTACATACAAGTTTCACTTTTTGAATGGAATTACTGAAACAGTTCAACTTTTTCCTGATTTTCAAATTTTAATGACCAGCACCTGTACATTATTTAATCACAGACTGTAATGTTCATACAGCGTTTGTTTAAAAAATTGTTAGTGATCGGATTCATTACTCTTTGACTACATGTGTAGTCAATTACATTGATTTAAATCTGTAAAAAGTTTTAACACGCTTTACATGCGTGTTAAATGGATTCTGAAATGTGCGGCGCGTCATGAATTCTCCAAGGTAAACTGCGCGTCATACCCAAACAGAATAATCCAGGTGCGTGCGCAGTGGAGTGCAGTGGTTTATCAGAATGAAGGCTGCACTGAAAGTTTCTCTCAGTGGGGAAGCTTAAAGCTCGGAGACTGCGCGGAATTAACGGGAACAGCCAACCGCGTTAAGCCTGCATACGCGGCGCCAGCGGGCGGATTGTCCTCCATCGTACTTTCTTCTGCGTCTTCAAACAGCTCCGGTGCGCTCTTCCACTGACACATGGCTGTTAACCGTTCTATATCAGGTACAGTGAGCGTCTCCCATTGTCGTTTCCACACGCTGATTTTTCCCGAACGGGCAGCGAACACGGACACGCACCAGATCGCCCCGGAGCAGCGGCTCATAACGCGCAGGCAACTGTTGCTCCCAAAATACTGTTCCATCTTTTATTTAAAGGTGGGGATAAATTGTTTTATACTTTAGGTAAAATAGTGCAGCTTATTCGGTGATAATCGGGTGCGCTTTTGGACAGAGCGCCTGCGTGCGGTGCTTATCAGATCCCTGTGACCTTTTTGACATCGCCGTGTGGTCGCGCTGTATTATTATCAGGCGTTGGCAGTAAAATTTTGGGGGGAAATTGTCTATAGGAGGAGTTGCTGTTGTGGTGGACGGGTTTTGTTCTCATTACCGAGCAGACAGTAAGCTGATCTATTTCAGGCTCCAGCGCGAAGCGTCGGGTTAAACACGTTCGCAATTTAACCTAATAACTGATCACACATTATATCCCAACGCGACTGTTTCTAATTTTCGATTGCAAAGCTTTCAGGGCAAACAGCATGAAGAGGGGTCGTTTTTGTCATCGATGCGGGCAGGTGAAACAAAGGCGCTTAGCTCCCTCTTAGTCATATATCCGTATTTGTTTACTAGAGTCGATGGCATTTAGGAGGGGTGCGGGTGCGGGTGCGTGCGTTCTAACGGGTCGCAATCGAGTACAGGTGATGCGCTTCAACTTCTGTACCTGTCCAAGGTGCTGAAAGAATACAGTTATTTTATTTCTTGCTCTTCCTCCCTTTCCTTTGGTTTTTGTCTCTCTCTCTCTAATCTCTCTCTCTCTCCCGCTTATTTTTCTTCTAACAGAGACGTGGAACGGTGTTTCTGAGCGCATGCGCGTAACCACAGCAATGAGCAAATCACCATCCATTCATAGCGAAAAGCTACGCAGTCTTGCAAAAGACTTGTCCGAAATCGGCCAGGACAGAGCTCAAAACTTACAAGACACACTGGAATCTGTACGTTCATGTTCTTTTTTGTCTTTAATGCTTTAGCGTAAACACTCAAATAATTCGGTGCAGGTAGAAATGGCTAAATATAAAAAAATAATCCCAATACAAATAAAAATATGTTAAACCTTAAAGAAACAATGCCCTGAGTCGATTTAAATTATTGACATTAGTTTTAAAGAAGACATGTATGGGTAAAAGTATTGACACACCGACGGCTTTCATTCTCAGTTGTTTCGGCTTTTTGCAGCTTTAATAGCATTTCGTGGCGGGTTTCCTATAGTTTTTGCAGTGTGTCTCTAGAAATCCTTGCTTATATATCCAGTACAGCAATTAAGGTCAGTCTCCATACCAAACTCATCCATCCATGCTTTAATAGACCTTACATTGTGCAGTGGGCCATCCTAAGATAATCAAGGGCCCTTCCCCAACTGGTCCCACAAAGACAGAAGTGTCTCTTAATACCTTTGTCAATACATGTAATGTATTCTCTAGCTTGTTTATTTTTACATTGCTAGCTATTATTTGTTTATTGCAAATTTGCTAAACAATTATAGTGGTAGGGTCAATGACAGCTAGATAGCTTTGGTAATTTAGGTTTGCCCTATGTTATATATATATTTTTTTAAATAGTACTGAAAAATAAACACAGGGAGCTAATGTAGAAATTATAGCTAGTGGATAGAATGTGGACAGTATATAGTTTTAGTATGTCATAATGTTTAACCTAATTAGAACAAAGATGTAATATAAAGTTGAGTTGAAAGTAGCAAATTATTACAAATTAATATTAAAGACGGCATGAGATATTAGGTCTTTAACCCTTGGTTTATAATAATATGTCACATTTCTACTTTAAAATTCATTAGGAATAAGGCCATCTACTTAATACCAACTGTTTACCCTACATTTATTCCATCAGGATGAGCCAGGCCCTTGTCAAAAAGAAGAATTGTGTTTTACCGATGGCTGTAGGAGAGTGGACTACGTACTTGTTTATCACTGTAAAAGACGCTACTCCATTGTGTCCAATGGCAATCTGCCTTCAGCCAAAACTAGCACTTTGCAGAGGTGCAGTCAGGATAATCAGGTTGAAGTAGAACTGGAATCGGGTCACGGTTCTGGACCGGGAGAAGAGGAAAAGACTTTGATCAGGGAAGAGTTTGAAAGAGGTCTGCAGGAGCAAGGTCTGGAGATTGAGCGGGATATAGAGGTGGGTTATGCTCTATCCTGTTGTTTTGTGAAACCTTTACCCTTAGAGTTCCAGTTACAATTGACAATGTCTCTTGTCAGTCTGTGTTTACGTGTCCAGGATTTTGGAAGTAATTTATTTGTGGTTGGTAGAAACAGAACTAGGGTGGATTAATACTGAGTGTAACTGACTGCAGATACCCAGCCAAAATGCAGATTACCACTGATCCTTATACCCAGAGGTGTGTGTGTGTGTGGGAGGGTGTGTGTGTGTGGGCGTGTGTGTGTGCATAAGCATGTAAATACAGCCTGTTATGCTCAGTGATCCTGACATGAATCTTCAACAACAAGCAGAATAGATACAATAAATACAAAACAATGTAACTTAACACATTAATCAGCTTGTGTTGCTACTACATTTTTTACTGCAGTACAGTACAAGTCCTAATAATCCAGGTTTGTGTTTGTTGGGATTTTTTTACTTAGTATGTGTTATTGCATCCACTTTCAATAAATGGTTTGCAAAACAGTGGTCTTTTTAAAGATGTGATGTTTATTAAGGATTTTTTCCAAGTTTAAAGTTGATATCTCTCTCTGTCCCTCTCTTTTTCACTCTGTCTGTCTGACTCTATCTGTTTTTTGTCTCTCTCACTCAGATGAAAACTGTGCGCTTTACCCGTCTGCATGTTCCCTGGTCTGTTCTTAGCCGAGAGGCAGAGCTTCTTAAGATCAAAGTTCCCACAAAGAAAGTGAGTGTCATGTAAAAATCATTCAGAGCAAAATCCTTTAATCCTTTAGTCATGCAATCATCAGAGTTTTAAGTGTAAATATTTTAACTGCCAGTTTTACAAAAAACATTTTTTTATAAGGCCAGAAGTATTGGGACAGCTCCACATTACAAGAACTGTTGACATTCCATGCTAAGTTGATCTTAAATTTGCAGCTATTAAAGTTTATTCTCATTTTGGAAGGAATATTTTTGTTCATGTAGTCTCAACACATTTTGTCCATTAATGGCCAATATATTTGTGAATTATTATTTAATTGCTTAATTGAAATTTTGATTTCAACTAAAATATTACTTTTATTTATGCTGATTATAACTGTGCATTAATATGGAAATTGCTTCTTAAACAGACTGCAAAAATCCTTTGTTATTGTTGCCATGCAAGTTCATTGAGTGTTGCATGTGCTGAGGTCAGAGCTTTTTGCAAGCTGTACGGCGCAGCAAATCTTTTAACTAGACCTTGTTTTGTGCACAGGGGAGCTGTTATTGTAAAGCAGAAAAAAGGCTTTGGTTTTACTACATAAGTGTGTTAAACCATTAGAGAAAGCACTGAAAAAATACTTGTATTGGTTTAAATATTAAGATTTAAATTTCTTAAATGTAAATCTTTTTAATCTGTTTAAATTAGTAAACAATATTGTTTTCAGACATACATGTTAAAGGAGAAAACAGGACTTGCTGGAGTAATCAGCTCACTTTGGCAGAAGATCAATCGGCCCTTCTTTCCAGACATTGCAGACCCTTCAAACCCTTACACTCGTGTCCTCTCACTTCCTTTTAGTAGAGAAAAACTACACTTGTAAGTGAGCACAAAGTGAACAACTACAATGTACATGCACAAAACACACTTACACTTGTTAATGTGAATATAAATGTTTTCTGTTTTTTAGATTTGACATCAAATCAAAACACACTCTGTTCGACAGCGCCACACGAGGACGAATTGTAAGTATGGCAAATATCTTAAGGCAGTATGTATAATATGTATTATAAATTATTGATTTATTTATCAATTTATTTATTTATTATTAATTTATTAATTTAACTATTAATTGTGTGTGTGTGTGTGTGTGTGTGTGCATATTAACATGAATATTTGCAGGTTTTCGAGATCCTGAGACGCACATCATGTACTGAGTCTTGTCAGACTATGGGTATACATTTTAATGCACAAACAGTGTTAATGTTACATAATAAGTGTATTTTCAGATTTTTTTTGTTTTAATGCTGTAGTTTGTCATTATTTGATTTAGGGACCTCTCTGGAAATCTGTGTTATTGCAAGCAGCCATGAGAAGCACGCATTATTATTGTTACTGATACTGAAACAGAAAAGGACTCCCCCAAACTTATAACGCAAAGTTGAAAGCATAAAGTTGTCTTAGAAGGGTGTTTGATGTTATACATCTGTGGAAATAGGACATTAGGAATATATATAAATTTGTGATTTTAAATCAAAACGCACTAATGCTGCAAAGTGTAATTTTTTAAAGAATTTATGATTTTGTTGAGTTCTTGAGTTCTTTCCCAATGTAAATTTTTTGTGTCCTGTTTGTTGCTGCAGGCATCTCATCATTACTAGCCAAAGGTGTTTATGATGCAGCCTTTCCTCTTCATGATGTAAGATGGACCTTTAATAGCACGTGTTTATGTGTTTGTGTGTGTGTGTATGAGTGTGTGTATGAGTGTGTGCATGTGTGTGTGTGTGTGTGTGTGTGTGTGTGTGTGTGTGTGTGTGTGTGTGTGTGTGTGTGTGTGTGTG
>JAOUQT010082092.1:0-10022 GCA_025769995.1 Xyliphius kryptos
AATAGTTTTTAGAAATAGAGTTTCTTAATATGATTTCCATTTTGGGTGGCTTAGTGGTTAGCGCGTTCGGCTCTATGTAAATGGCCCCTATATAGTGTGTGTGTGTGTGTGTGTGTGTGTGTGTGTGTGTGTGTGTGTGTGTGTGTGTGTGCAAATAAGTGAGTAAGCAAGTGTGTGCCCAGCAATGGATTGTCACCCTGTACTGGATGCATCTGCCCATCGCCTGAATCTTTCTCTCTTGGATGGGCAAGGGGAACCCCACCGTGAGCCTTGCCTCATTCCTATTATAGAAATAAGCGGAAGATAACAAGACTAGCCGACCCTCAGCGTAGCATACGCCGCATAAGTATTCATGTAGTCAGCGTATTGTTGAGCACACTGCATAATTATGCTTCCATGACTAGGGTGTTGGTTAGGGCGTTGGGCTATTAGAAGTTTGTGGGTTCAAATCCTAAATCCCAGGCCCACTGAAGTTACCAATGTGGGTTCTTGAGCAAGACCCTTAACCCTCATTGCTCCAGGGTGTTGTATTAATCCTGTGTTCTGACCACAATCAAGTTGGGATACTTGTAAGCCACTTTGGATAAAAGCGTTAGCTAATAACAATGTAAATGTAATCAGTAGCTTTAAAGATTCTAATCCATCTGGCACCAACAGCCATGACACAGTTCAAAATTACAAAAAGCATTTTCCCCACTTTCTGGTGCATTTACATTTAGTCATTTAGACGATGCTTTCACCCAATAAGACTCAAAAATGAGGGAATAACACAAGGCACACAAGTTAAACACAAGTTGGGCTGCAAGTTCAACCAGTTATAGAGGTCTGATTGTGAAAGCTGGAAGACCAGCAAGCAAAGCATTGCTTAGTATGTAATTGTTGTAATCAAGCTCCCGTAGTTGGAGATATTAAGGGCGACTGGACACTTACCCGGTCCTTCGAAGAAAAACACACATGGAACAACCAGTGCAGGGCAGGAATGTTCATTGTACGCACCGTTGCCACATAATTGACAGATTTGATTATTTAAGAAGGTCCTTATGTAGTGAATAATATGATATATATGAAATATGAAATATATTATATTTGAAGCATTTTTATCCTTATATATCTAAATATTGTCACCAATTAACCTCCACCTCTGGTTAGGGAGATGTTGGTGTTCCGGGATTTAAGGGAGAGTTTGGACCAAAGGGAGAACAGGTAAGTTGTAAAGATAAAAGGCTGAGCAAGTACTTTAATCTGTACGGCCAACGGGAGTGATTTTTACTGTCCATTTTACAGGGTCCTTCTGGGGCACAAGGAGTGATCGGACCTCAGGGAGAAGAAGGAAAGAGAGGACTTCGAGGAGATCCTGGATCTGTAGGTCCTCCTGGACCTGTTGGTGAGAGGGTATGAGATGCATTTAGCTTTCATTCATTTTTCTTTATGGTTAAAGTCACTTCACTATACGATGTAATACTTGGCCCAAAATATGTTCATCAATCCTGTTAACCAACAGTTTACATACATGCTCATGTTTTGGGAATCAAATGGCCAATAAGTCCATATACAATAGACATAAGGACATGGGGTGTATATATTTTTGGAAATATTGCTAATTCAGATTTGATTATAACGTCATGGTTTATTATTAGGGATCTCCTGGAAATAGAGGCTTTCCAGGCCAAGATGGGCTGCAAGGAACCAAAGTAGGTCCACAACCAATATGCTACAAAATAAAACGATTGTTAAACTTTGACAACAAATAATTGAATTAAATCTGTACTGTTTTAAGGGAGCACAAGGTGACCGGGGAATTCAAGGAATATCTGGTCCCAAGGGTTCTACTGGAGATCCAGGCCGGACAGGCGAACCAGGCCTACCAGGTGCCAGGGTACATAATATTTTACTCATCATCAGATTAATGCCAGATGTAACAAAACATAACAATTTTACGCATTTTTACAGTTCTTTTCTTTTACACATATTCTTTCATGCAGGGCTTGACTGGAACTCCAGGAGTTCAAGGTGCTGAAGGAAAACTTGGACCCCTGGTATGTTTTTGTATTATTCAGACCTAGTTTGGCCCAGTTTTGGACTAAGAAGCTTAAATAATGAATGTAACAGAAATCTCATCTTTAAAATGAGTCAAAATAAGAGGCACTGATCTTTTTTGTGTGTCCAGGGAGCAACAGGTGAAGATGGTCGTCCAGGACCTCCAGGGTCTATTGGAACTAAAGGCCCAGAAGGCCCAATGGGACTTCCTGGCCCCAAGGGCTTTAATGTAAGTCACTTATATTTTTTTTATGACTTAGTATCTTTGAATACTAATTATTATATTAGGAGGTAAATGAGTCCCTAAAAC
This sequence comes from Xyliphius kryptos, assembly GCA_025769995.1. Classification (NCBI taxonomy): domain Eukaryota; kingdom Metazoa; phylum Chordata; class Actinopteri; order Siluriformes; family Aspredinidae; genus Xyliphius; species Xyliphius kryptos. The sequence goes on from JAOUQT010082092.1 coordinate 2,348, forward strand.
TAATAATTTTAAATAACATAATTTAGGGAGATCCAGGAAAACCAGGTGAGCAAGGGTCTCCAGGTGCTCCAGGACAGCGGGTAAGTAAAATACCAAAAAGCTAGAATGCTTCTGCACTGTAAACCCAGTCAGATTTATGTCAGATGTTATGTTGTCACTTCTTATCATTTAGGGCCCACCAGGAAAGGAAGGAGAGGTTGGACCACTTGGTCCTGGAGGTCCTCCCGTGAGTTGAATCTCGAAATTAATTAATTTATTCCTTGATAAATGAATCTGCATTAAAGCACCCCGAAAAGGCAAAGCATTGATGTTTGATTCGTTATTTTAACACTACAGGGACCAGCAGGGGACAGAGGAGAACAGGGACCTCCTGGAATGCATGGTTTCCAGGTGAACTATTTAAATTCTATGCTTTAACTTTTATCAGATGATGTTACAACTTGTTAAAAATTCATAAAATCATATTGCCCTTAAAGTAAAATTTAATATTATCTTTAAGGGACTACCTGGACCAGCAGGTCCTGTTGGAGAGGGAGGAAAACCTGGTGATCAGGTAACATCATGATATAAAATAAAAAAAAAAAAAAACTTCTTTAATTTAATTTGCTGTTCAATTCACAATAAAATAGCATGCATTTTTTCCATTTAGGGCATTCCTGGTGAGGGAGGCCCTGTAGGACCAATTGGGCCAAGGGTATGTTATGTTTCCTGCTTTAATACTTACAGCAACAATGCTGTGGAAAATGTGTTTTCTCTCTGCTCCTGGCTTCATGCTGCTTTTAACTTCGGGAGAGTTTTGAGCTACGCTGTGTGTTTAGTACAAACCAGACGTAAACGTCTGTTCACAGTTCAGTTCTACTACCATCAGTTGTTCTTCTGAGACAATATTTTATATTTTTTGCAATAACCACAAAGTAGTGATACAATCCTTTACTTATTTTCTATGATTCATTGTGTAGCTTTTTATTTTATTCATGTTTCTTACGGGAATTAATAAATATACAGTAATTATATTGATAATGTCCAATACGTCATTAAACGTACTGGACAGATAATCGAAATCCTGTTAAAAGCTTCAAATTATTATTATGTTTTCAACTGAACAGTTCTATTAATGTTTCAAGTATATAACCATTTATTTAAATCACTATTAAATCGACGCAAAAGCTTCTTGATTTTTCCGATTCGTAATTCAGCAGCACTTTGTTAACTGTATTTTGAAATGTTTTAGTACAAAAAAATCACTTGGGAATGATTTTGGAAAGCTTTCACAGACACATGAGATTTAGATTTGATAAATTAATTTATTCAATCATTCATTATCTTTCAATTAATCTTTTACGGGGGTACAGGGGGGTTCCCATCCAGGGGAGAACGTCTCGGGCGCTGGGCAGATACACCCAGGACTGGTCGCCAATCTATCCCTGGCCACGTGTTAGCATGTTCCCCTCTCAGCGCTGGGGATTCCCAGTTCAAATCCCAATCTGAGAGATGTTACCATGTTCTCTCTGTGTCTCCGTGGGATTTTTCCGATTACCTCCTACATTCCAAAAACATGGATTCAAGGTAAATTGACTGCTAGAAATTGCCTCATATAGTCTATGTGTGAGTGAGTCAGCCCAGTCATAGATTGGCGCTCCATTTAGGGTATATCTGCCCAGTGCCTGAAACCTTCTCCCCTGGATGATCATGGGGAACCCCACCGCGTCCCGAGGATTCAGCAGAAGATGATGAATGAATGAATATTTTGGAACCACAAATTCAGATATAATGGACAAAATCACAATTATTTTAGACTATTGGCTTTGCAGTCCTACTAGCTTGTTGCTGCAAAGAGCACTGTGTACTGTGAGAGGTTTTCAACAGATTGAATCAGTTAATGAACAACTGATAATTTCACAAACTACACTCCTGCACTGTTGTTCTCACCCGGCCGCACTAGGAGGATGAGTCCGGGTGATTATCTGGTGGCTGTGATATAAATAGGATTCGAGTCAGTTATCTCTGGACCAAAATAATTTTACAAAACTTGGGCACCTGAACAGATCTCCCATTCATGCCTTAACATTAGTACAACCTAATTTCAACCTGTCCTTGCATAGTTTAATTCATACTGATGGTTTAATCAGGAACACACAGCTGTTTAACTATCTTCACATGTGCCCATAATAGGGAGAGCGTGGAACTCCAGGAGAGAGAGGTGAACTTGGGTCTCCAGGATTGGCGGGAGCCAAGGGAATTCCAGGGGCACCAGGTCCAGATGGGCCAAAGGTGATTATAACTTATACATGGTGTTACAATTGATATTTATTCCCATGGAGACTTATCTGGTCTAATTTATTGCATCTACTTACCATAATAATGCACTCTTCACAGGGAAGTCCGGGGCCATCTGGAACTGTGGGTGATCTGGGTCCTCCAGGTCTTCAGGGAATGCCAGGAGAAAGAGGAGTCTCTGGGCCTCCTGGTCCTAAGGGTGATCGGGTAAGTAAATGAAGTTATATTAAAATATGTTTTGCATATTATATCAAAGTCCTGTAATACAAGTTCGGTGTTGTGTCTTAGGGTTCAGTAGGGGAGAAAGGATCAGAGGGTACCCCTGGCAATGACGGTGCAAGAGTAAGTTTTCTGATTTTCAATATGCATTATATAATGTACAGTATGTCTTTAAATGTACATTTATGAAAGACCTGTGCTGTATTTGGTTTTTTAGCTTTGAGGCAAGGGTTAGAAGCAAGGGCGTGTTACTACATGGATACTAAGCATACTCTGTCAAACTATAAAGAATTAGGATTTAATATAGACATGGATGTTGGCACAGTTTGTTGAAAAAAAATATTTTAAGGGAATTCCTTACCATGCATGCATTAACTTGTCTAAACATTAACATTTATTTCCCGAGGTTATTTAGATTTGTATGGAAGTTAATCAACTGATTTATCTATAACTCTCACAGGGTCTTCCAGGACCACTTGGCCCTGCAGGTCCTCATGGCCCAAGTGGTGAAAAGGTACATATGGCCACCAATACACCACTTTTTTACTCAGTTGATAAGACTGTATTTATATCTAACCTATGTTTTTTCAGGGAGAACCTGGACCTAAGGGGCCACCTGGACCTCAGGGATCAAGAGCCATTCCTGTGTGTACACACAGACACACACACGTCTATTAATATAAAAATTGTATTGCTTCATTTAAACTTTTAAATACATATTCACAGCAAATGCTATTCTTATCTTTTAGGGATCTCGTGGTGACCCTGGACCGACGGGCGCTGTTGGCTTTCCTGGACCACCTGTGAGTTCATTGCCTAAAAACAAATAGTTTTAATATACAATATTAATTTATTTTTAAGATAAGATATTTAAGATATATGTTTCAATGCATTTGGCATTCGTGTTGTACATAAGGGACCTGATGGTCAACCTGGAGTTAAAGGAGAACCAGGTGAGCCAGGACAAAAAGGAGATGCTGGATCTCCTGGACCTCAGGGGTTGTCAGGACCTCCAGGACCCATGGTAGGTATAAATTATTACACAAAGGATACAAATGCTCCTAAACAAGACTGAACTTGAACTGAACATGACAATGCCTGATTTCATGTTTCAGGGCAGTTCTGGGGTGGGTGGACCAAAAGGAGGCAGAGGAACACAAGGCGCACCTGTAAGCAGATAAACTTTTTAGAAACGTATCTATGTATAGCTAATTGTTTTATGTGAAACCGGCAACTTTACTAACAATTGACTTTTGGTGTATTTCATTTTATAGGGTCCTACTGGTTTTCCTGGATCTGCTGGAAAAGTTGGTCCACCAGGTCCAACTGTAAGTATACCTAATAATAATAAACTGATTTAAAAATTGTATTCTTGAAATGACATGAATAGTCTGAAAAACAATATTGTTCTCTAGGGTCCAGTTGGGCAACCTGGTCCTCTTGGTCCTCCTGGAAAAGAAGGTCCTGCAGGACTCCGTGGAGACCATGGACCTCCAGGACGCCAAGGAGAAAGAGGCCCCGCTGGGCCTTCTGGGAGTCCAGGAGACAAGGGAGATCCTGGAGAAGATGGGCCCACAGTATGTGTTTACAATCTTTTTAGAACCAACTAATGAAAACGAATTGTCACCATAGATATTTTGATGGCAATGTGTTCAAATTTGATTTCAATGCACATTATTAAAGTAACTAAACCACTTGTCTAGGGTCCTGATGGCCCACCGGGACCTGCCGGAACAACAGGTCAAAGGGGGATCGTAGGTCTTCCTGGACAACGAGGGGAGCGAGGAATGGCAGGATTACCAGGGCCAGCTGTAAGTACAGTGAACATTGTAAAGAACATGCATATACTGTCAATAAAAAAGCAATAATTATAACCATTACTGTATAATATGTTTTGAAAGGGTCCTCCAGGTAAAGCAGGAACATCGGGATCTCCAGGTGACAAAGGTCCTCCTGGGCCTGTTGGATCACCAGGTGCTAATGGACCTCGAGGTGACCCTGGTCCCGATGTAAGCCCAATCTGTGTTTAGAATATAAAAAAAAGCATACACACATCTATATTTATCTACCAATCTATCTACCTTAACCAAGTGAGAAAGCTAAGTATATATTCTATATGCCAACATTATACTGTACATCTGTCTCATAGGGACCTTCTGGAGCTGATGGACCACCAGGAAAGGAAGGACTCATAGGTGAACGGGTAAGATCCAAAATCTGGAAACTTCTCCATACTTGGTCTATAACTAAAACAAGGTTCACATTACTATATGTGTTTCACAGGGGGACCGTGGTGATTCAGGACCAGAAGGACTTATGGGCGCCAGAGGACTTCCTGGTCCTCCTGGTCCTGTGGGTACAACTGGAGGTCCTGGAAAGAGAGGAGATGCAGTATGTGTTTTATTGTTTTAACTTAGTAGTCCAAATATATATTTGATTTGTTTAACAGCACAAATTAAACTTATATTCATGTAAATTCTTAACAGGGTTCAAGAGGTCCTGTTGGTCCTCCAGGTCCAGCTGGTAAAAGAGGTCTTCCTGTAAGATACTTTACATTCCTGTATCTACTAAAGGATTTTTGTCATCTTTCTAAAACACAATGGAATCATGTAAAAGATTAAGTTTTAACTCATTTAATTTGAATGGCAGGGACCTCAAGGACCAAGAGGTGATAAGGGAGAGTTTGGAGACCACGGAGATCGAGGACAGAAGGGACACAGAGGATATACAGGTCTACAGGGGCTTCCTGGATCACCTGTAATTATTATTTACTTTAATTTAAGTCTCCATGCCCTGAATCCTTGCCATCATTGGTTTCCGCTCAAGTTTCCCTCCTTCTGAAAACATGCTGATAACTAAATTGTGTTCTAAGGTGGAGTGTATCTATCAGTAAAATCATAGTGGTGGTCCCAAGCCCTGATAAATCAAATAGTTGCTCAGTAGCACTGTTGAGTGTAATACACTTGTACCCTGCTATGGTGACCCCTAATGGGAACAGCAAAAAAGAAGTACAATATGTTCAAAAAATAAATGTAAAAAGAATAAATTTAGCGTCCCATATTAAGTAAGATTCAGCTTATCCTCTGTAGCATCGAACTACATTTTTGATGGGCAAGATATCGACAGACAATTTAAGGAAAAAAACATGTACAGTACACACCTCATTCAGTGCGTTTTAATTTTATTTTTTCACGACTATTTACATTGTAGATTCTCACTGAAGGCATCAAAACTATGAATGAACACATGAGGAGTAATGTACTTACTAAAAAAAGGTGAAATAACTGAAAACATGTTTTATTTTTAAGTGTCTTCAAAATAGCCACCCTTTGCTCTGATTACTGCTTTGAACACTGTTGGCATTCTCTCAATGAGATTCAAGAGGTAGTGCCTATAAGGGTTAATCAAAATAATTAATTAGAATGCCAACAGTGTGCAAAGCAGTAATCAGAGAAATGATGGAATGGGACATGATGAAATGGGACATAATGGAATGTCAGTTGTAAGCCAAGTCTTCTTGTCCAACATCAGAATCTGACTTCCCAAATGGTCCTTTAAATAAAAGCAGTCAATTTTCCACAAATACGTTTACATATTTCTGACCCAATTCGCAAAAAAAAAAGAAGAGTGTTATGACTGTGCATTGATTCTTTAATTCCCAGTGTTCTGAATAGTAATTGATGCATATAAACAATCTAAGCTCTGTATGTTTAGGGTACCACTGGAGATCAAGGTCCTAATGGTATTACTGGGCCAAATGGACAAAGGGCAAGTACCTTTTTTTTGTGGCTTTTTTGGTTGATCAGCTTCCACTGTGTGTGATAAACAACTGGTAATCTGAATAAATCTATATTTCAGGGACCCCCTGGACCAATAGGACCACCAGGGAAAGAAGGATACATTGGACAGCCTGGACCAATGGGGCCACCTGGAACAAGAGGAATCAGTGGAGATATCGGACCCGAGGTATGCATGCCAGTTTCACCTTCCTAGATACCATTACAGTCATATTGTCTGCATGTTAATTAATGCCATCACATGATAAAGTGTGTATATATACTTTAGGTTTTCATTTGAAGTCTTATTAAGGATTATTTACATGTCATTTCAATATTTCAAGGGACCTCCTGGAGAGCCTGGTCCTCCTGGCCTGCCTGGATCTCCTGGTGCCCCAATTGCCGCAATGGATGACCTGTTTGGTGGCCCCCAAGATTATGACGCTGGTCCTCCTCCTCCACCTGAATTCCCAGAGGATGAGGCCCTGCCAAAATCTAATTCTACAGACACATTGCAAGTTGACCCAGGAGTCCAGGCCACCCTGAAGGCTCTTAGTAGCCAGATTGAGAGTATGCGCAGCCCCGACGGAAGTAAGAAACACCCGGCTCGAACCTGTGAGGATCTGAAGCAGTGCTATCCAGCAAAAAAGAGTGGTAAGTCACAACTTTATGAATAAGGACAGCAAGGAAATCCACATTAGATAAAAGGCTTATCCTTTGAGTGCAACATAGATTTATTCATTAATTGTGGCTGGCTTCATTAGTAATGCTCCGACTGAATGAATCCACCTGTCAATAACTATATTATTTCTATAAAAAAACAATATTATGTAGAATAAGTCATTGTTACGGTAGCAAGGTAGCACAGCGCGTGCAGAGGTGGGTACACAGAGCTGCAGAGACATAAACAACAGGCAGATCCATTGACCAACATGAGCCCTTAAAATGCTGACTCCGGTCCTCCTTCGTACCTCTTCACCCCCTGAGTTACATTTGTATAGCCCCACGTAAAATAAATTGCTTAATTGTTTAGGAATATGATCTTGATTGTACAGAATCCATTATCCTTTTTCCTTGAAGAAAAAAAAGAAGAAAAAAAAAAGTTCCATTTAGAAGTCCTTTTTTATTTCCATTAAAGATAATGCTGAAAGTCGAGTTGTGTTTCTATTATAACTTTTAATTGGCTAAAAATATCAGTGTAATGGTGATGCTGGGGAGAGCGAGACAGAGCCGATCAGGAAGTTTGACTAGTGCAACTAAATCGGCTTTGTCTAACTTGTGGCAAAGGAGATTCGCTCTTACCCCTGAGTGTGATTATACAGCTTAAAAGGCTGCACACATTAATTAGACATGTGTTATTAATTATGTGCACTAATCTAACTCCCTGATCAGTGGCGCAGCTC
>JAOUQT010082111.1:0-10021 GCA_025769995.1 Xyliphius kryptos
ATTCTTCATATTATAATTATAATCTCTCCACAAATATATGCAAGAGTGTGCGTTTAACATACAAATACAGTTCACTCACCGTTACCCAGTTACCCGTCCTGTCGACTGTGGTATGTATTTGTCTAGTCAATTACATTCATTTCCTATAACCACTTAATTCTAGTTCTAGGGTCAAAGGGAAGCCAGGGCCCGCCCGGCAACTCTGGGCACAAAGGCAGGAACAACTGTAGACAGGGCGAAAGTACATCATAGGGCGCGCACAAACACAATCACACACATTCATACACAAACAGGCAATTTAGAGACACCAATTAAGCTATCATGCATGTCTTTGGAATGCAGGAAGAAACCGGAGCACCCGGTGAAAACCCACGCGAACAGGGGGAGAATGTGCAAAGTCCACACAGAAATTTCCAGCGTCGCCTCACCCATCCACCAAGAACATGAAATTTCCCCTAGTTAATTTTCATTGCCGTGGCGGCACGGTGGCACGGTGAGTGGCACAGAAAGAATGCAGACCGGCTCTATCCTTCATCTTTGATGACCCATGTATCAGGGTGCTCTGGTTTTGGCCCACATTGCAAATACATGCATTCTAGTTGAATTTGAGTCTTTAAAGTGTACCTTAGTGTGTGAATGCGTTCGTGCAGTGCCACATTGTCTAGGATTATTACTGCCCTTGCGCCCAGAGTTGCCAGGTGGGCACCGGGTGGCCCATGAGCCTGCGTGAATTAGGCAGAATAGAATGGATGGATGTATGATACATTACCATATGGTTTTCTTAAGTGAATATTTACACATGTTTGTATTATGGAGATTATTTATTTAATTATTTATTTATTATTAAACTTGGTGAGAATTGTTCTATGAAACATTAGATACCGCATGTTCTATCACATTTATTTTAGTATAAATACTAGAGAGGGCCGATTGAGATGGTTTGGACATGTGCAGAGGAGGGATAGTGGATATATTGGTAGGAGGATTTTAGAAATGGAGCTGCCAGGTAGGAGGAAGAGAGGAAGACCAACTAGGATATATATGGATGTGGTCAATGTAGACATGCAGGTAGTGTGTGTGAAAGCAGAGGATGCAGGGGACAGAGTGAGGTGGAAAAGACTTACACACTGTGCCAACCCCTGATAAAAGGGAGAGGCTGAAAGAAGAAGAAGGATGACTGTTTTCCAGTGCTTCAAGGGCTTGTAGGCAAGATTAATATTTACTTATGATTGTTTTTTCCAGGACTAAGCGTAATGCCTGGGATTCTGCTGTGAATATTGAATTCTGTAAAGAAGATGTTGTGGTTTTCTGTTCCTTTCCAGCCACTATTGCCGCTGACGTCTTTCTTTTTTTTTTTCTACATCTGTATACACAAGGGTGTGTTCACTGATGTCTAGGAATTGTTGTTTGTATATGTTTGGGTGGGTTACTGATTTATTACTTTTTGAAATGTTCATAATTACATAAGGTCCCACGGTGAGATGCTGAAAAGCTTTATTTGATCAACACTGTCTAAGTTTAGGGCTAGTTCTTGTATGGTTGGTTAGATTCAGAGGACGAGAGGTCATATAATAATTTGTCTGGCTTCATATAGTGGTAGGTATTGTGGATGGAATACTTCTTGATGTGCCGGGCTTTGAACTTGTGATGTTCTGAAAGCTCCTGGGGCAAATCATATTCCTTACTGGTATATAGTGTAAAGTGTTTGAATGTATGATTTTCTCGCTGATCCGTAGACAATATTCCCATAATCAAGCTTTGATCTTATAAGGGTTCTTTATACTCTTAGTAGCAGTTTATGATCTGCTCTGCATTTAGTTCCTGCCAAGACTTTTATATAGTCCATGCTTCTGAGGCATTTCTTTTTAAGGAGTTTAATGTATGGTATTAAAAATTGTTTATTATTTAATGTGAGGCTCAGGAACGTTGTTTCCTATGTGACAGAGATCAGGTCTCCGTTTATATAGCGATCTGGTTCTGGTTGCAGGGTTCAGAGAGAGCAAAAGTGCATGTACATTGTTTTGATCTTTGAGAATCTGAAACCATTGGAAGTTGGCCACTTACAGTAAAGATCTTATCAATGTTCAGTTATAGTTGGTGCTTCATGATGTTCATATTCTTTACTTTATATCCAATACAGGTGTCGTCTACATTGAGGCTGCAGAAGATATTTGGTGGGATAATTTGCTATGGCTATGGCATGCTATGGCAAAAGGATTCCAATCTAATCAGGCTATGCATTGTATGCCTTATTTTTCTGAATCCATTCTGGGTTTTTGTCAAGTGCTTTCCTCTTTCTAACAGGCTGTTCTTTCTAGAGATATACATAACAGCTAGTCAAGGCTATTTGTCTGTAGTTGTTGGGATCATTATGTAGGTTTTGAGGAGGAGAGTTAGGGAGTCATGCGGAAGATGTTTTAGTTTTGATTTGTACTTCATGTATTTAAAACACTTCTGATTGTTAATTTATACTTGGCCAATTTCATTGCCAGCAGGTTTTTTTCCTGGCACCCCTGCTATTTTTATAGTGCAAAAATAACACCAGAAAGTTGTTTACAGCAGCAATACCACTGTCAATAAACTGATGTAGAATATCTAGAAAAGTGAGGTGGATCAGCTACAAACTGTGTAAAGTTCTGGCAGTGAAACCTATCTCTATAATGCAGTTACTGAATGCTTATAAATAAAAATATAAAACCATTTTGGTTAATAATCTGTATTTACTTATGTGCCCTTAATAGGTTGTAGAGCATAACCAATCACAACGTTGATTCCATGTTCTTTTAAATTTTTTTAAATGTTGAGCCACAGTTAAGACTTCTACCCAGTAAAAATGTTGATTTGCAGTTAATTTATGGTTATCAACAAAAATCGACCAAAAACCCCAAAATCAACATTGATTCAATGTTTCTTTGATATATGGATAGCCTTTAATTCAGGGGCGAGACACAACCACCTCCACTGATGGGGTGAATGCGCTGCAAGTATTGCAATAAGCATTGAAGCGATTTAAACAAAACTTGTCTGAGTGTACAGTATATATTTTTATTGTGCCTAGGGCTTCTTACAGGCCCCGGTGCCCCTGGTCATTATCATTGTTTGTATTGTCATTATCATTGGAACTACTATTGTTGCCCAGGTAACAATAGTAAAACAATCAAACAATAATAAGCATAGAATTGCCTGATAAATAATAATAAGAACTTCTTCTTCTTCTTCTTTCTGTGACAAAAGGGTTGCAGCAAAAGTGAAAGGAAATGTTTATAAGAGAGTAGTGAGACCAGCCTTGTTGTATGGTTTGGAGACAGTGGCCACTGACTAAGAGACAGGAAGCAGAGCTAGAGGTGGCAGAGATTCAGATGTTGAGGTTCTCATTAGGAGTGACCAGGATATACAGGATTAGGAATGAGAACATCAGAGGGACAGCACAGGTTGGAAAATTGGCATACAAAGTAATAAAGGGCCGATTGAGATGGTTTGGACATGTGCAGAGGAGAGACAGTAAATATATTGGTAGGAGGATGTTAGAAATGGAGCTGCCAGGCAGGAGGCAGAAAGGAAGACCAAAGCGGAGATATATAGATGTGGTCAATGTAGGCAGGCAGGTAGTTGGTGTGAAATCAGAACATGCAGAGGACAGATTTAGGTGGAAAACATTGACATGCTCTGGTGATCCCTGATAAAAGGCAGAGGCCAAAAGAAATATTATAAAGTTTATTGTATACTATTATTTATTTATATTTTAAATGTTTATTCTGCAACATCCTTTTAAATGTTTTAATGTATTTTTATTAAAAAAAGCTTAATTATTGATTTGTAAATCAGACTTTTCTTTATATTGTGTAGGAGGTGGCTCAGTAGTAGTTCTGTCTCCTCGCAGTAAAAATGACTCAAGTTTGATCGCAAGTAGGATTACGTCCCACATTCTAAATACATTCACAATATGCTAATTGGTGTCTCTAAAGTAGCACTTAGTGTGTGAGCACATGTGTGTACAATTAATTGGCCCCCTGTCAAGGGTTGTACTTGCTGGGTGGGCACAGGGTGGCCCATGACCCCATGTGGATTAAGCAAAAGATCATCTTTTGACGTCTCCTTTTCTCAGGGGTCGCCACAAGGAGTCGATCTTTTCCACCTCAGTCTGTCTTCTACATCTTCTGCTTTCACACCAACTACCTGCATGCCTACATTGACCACATCTCTTCAGTCCTCCCTGTTCCATTTCTTCTTTGCCAAACTTATACTCTGAATAACCTCTTGCACTTTCTCATTTCCCTGCTGTCCAGATAACACACCAAGTAGCTTCCTGCCTGTCTGTCTAATTACTGTCGCTGCTGCTACCTATTCATCTGGAAGCTCTTTGCTATCACCCAAAGCCATTCTCATCTCCTTTTTGAACTCTTCACAGTATTCCTCCTTTCTTAACTTCCATGTGGTCCTCTTCTCTGTGTTTGCTCCCTTTGTTTTCCTAACCACTAGTCATCCTGCAAACCACCATACTATGTTTAGCTACACTATATCCCCTGCAACTACCTTACAGTCTCCACTCTTTTTCAAGTGACCTCATCTTCACAGGTTTAGTCTACCAGTGTGCTCCTGCCTCCACTCTTGTAGGTTACCCTGTGCTCCTCCTTCCTTTGTAAATATGTGTTTACCACAGCCATTTCCACTCTATTTGCAAAATCCACCACCATCTGACCTGTTAGACAAGTTTGGTGTTAAGTATAGGAATCTATCACCTCTTCATCTTCTTTGTTTTCTTCACCAACATGCCCATTGAAATCTGCACCAATCACCACTCTCTCCTCTCTGGGAATGCTCTCTACTACTTCATCTAGCTCCCTCCAGAATCTTTCTTTCTCCTCCAACTCACATCCAACTTGTGGTTCATAGCCACTCACAACATTCACCATTACACCTTCAATTTCTTACTTCAAACTCATCACGCTATCTGAAACCCTGTTCACCTCAACAACACTCTTTGCATAGTCCTCCCTCAGGACCACCCTAACTCAATTTCTCTCCCTATCCACGCTGTGATGGAAAAGATTAAAACCTGCACCAATGTTTCAAGCCCTGCTACCCTTTCAATGTTTCCTGCACTCACAAAATGTTTACATTTCTTCTCTCCATCATGTTGGCCTTTTCCCGTCATTGTCTTTGTCCCTACATTCAGTGTTGCTACCCTCAATCCTACACTCTTTACTCTCATGTTCTCTTTCCGTCTCCCCATACACTTCCCTGTTTGCCACCAGTTCTAGTGGCGGTCGTTGTTAACACGGGCCGCGACCGATCCGGATGGATGGAGGAACATTCAATAACTTGCATTTTAGTTGTGGCAAATGTTTTATGCCGGGTGCCCTATCTGTCACAACCCTCACCATTTACCAGGGCTTGGGACTGGCACTAGAAATACACTGGTTTTTGCGCTCTAATAGCTGGTTTGGATTAAACAAAAAATAATGACTGAATTTATTCTGCATATTTATTCACGGGAAAATATTGACAGCTTCACTTTTTCTACATGTTATGTTACAGCGTTATTACAACATGGATTATATTCATTAATTCATATATTCCCTTAAAATTCTGCACCCAATACCCCATAATGACACAATAATGTCACAATAATGAACACAATCACCCATAACACAATACCCTGTAATGAACAAAATTATGAACACAATACTCCATAATAAACACAATAGTGAATACACTCTAATGACAAAGGGGATACAGGATATTTGGGAAATTTTAAAAGTAATTAAATAGTCTTATTATGGGGTATCGTGTTTATTATGCTGTATTTTGTCCATAATGGGATATTGTCATTATGGGGTACTGTGTGTAGAATTTTAAGGGAAATGATTATAACCCATGTTGTAATAACGCTGTAACATAACATGTGGAAAAATGAAGCTCTGTCAGTACTTTCCTGTCAACATGTATTATATTTTTTTAAATATGTAGATTATATTTTCATTTATTTATTTTAGCTCAGGTTGATTGATCCTAACAGCAGAATATTCATGGCCTCTACCGAGAAAATCACCCTGTAAAATACTAATCGTGAAAATCCCTCCATTTATATATAAAAAAAGTCATTATATTTTATCACTTCTTGTTTTGGATGTACAAATTTCCATAAAATCAATTTGTTTGGTTCATTAATACTCACTTTCTGATTCTTCCTCATCCTGAAATATTAATAAGACTTTTCCCCCTCATAAAAGCTTTTCCCCCTTGATTTTCCATTAAACCTGGAAACCGTTGCTAGGGTTTGTTCCCAAAAATCAGCTCATGTCCCCCAAAATGAAGTCTTACCGGAATACTAAACACTGAGTAAAAAGATCTTTAGGGAAATCAGAACATTGGACAGAGGAAAAGACTTTTATTCCAACTTTTAAAAGGTGTCGGCTGTTGGTGTTGGGTGATCTTGGCATAGTTGTCGAACGACTGTATCCCAGGGAGACCAGTGAAACTTCAGAGGAACCTCTTTATGATCTTGGAGGTTGTTTAATTTCTTCACACTGGAAGAATTTAGTGCCGAGTTAAGCGTTTTTTAATGCCTATCAGGTGAACGCCTTCTTAATCTTCCATGTTAACAGCAAATTCACAGAAACTTGCATGCATACTGTTCTCTTCCAAAAATTCTTATGATTATTGTGTCTTGCAAACACGCACATTGTTCTTTCATTTATTATTCCACCCAATTGAATGTGCTTTTCTCCTCCTACAGTTAATGAGGGATTGCACGGGTCTCATAGAGCCCGGTGCCCGCTGTGCCTGTTTATGTGCCAAAAAAATTTCCCATTGACTTAACATTGCGCCGATTATTTACACTGCTGTAACTGTCAATTTTGACCAACAAACACGAAATGCTCTGACCCGGGTGCAGCCTCACCCGACATGTCAAATTACAGAGTGATCGCACTCTCTGTTCTGTGTATTACTCTTCAAAAATCACTCCCTATACTTACAATGTTAAAAAGATCAAAGGCACTCAAGCCCGCACTTTATCAGAAGCCGGTTTTTGGAATAAATAAATTTTAATTTCTGTTCCATACAATTCTTTTAGTTCGACCTAGAAACTCCATTTAAACATATATATGGGTCTTCTCTATTAAAAAAAATCTCATCGATTGACAAACACATTATTAAGTCACGAGGATTTGTTCAGAACAACATCCTTTCAATTCTCTATAGACCTCCATGTTAAATTTCAGACAAATCATCACTGAGCTTTTGGAATGCTTATAATTTTCTAAACTGTGATATCATTGAAGGTTTTTCATCAATCTACACAAATCTTACAAATGAAGCCCAAGGTCTCCTGACCCTTACAATATTTTTGGTTAAGCGATATCTTAAATATATTCTGAGTTATGAGTGGTTGTTCAGGAGTTGTGCCAGAGGGAAATAACAGGGGTTTCAATTCAAAGCTCCAATAGAAATGAATGTGAGAAGGTTTCTTATAAATCCCTGAATTCGCCGAACAAACGTCACTAATACGATATCATTTCACCTATAAACACCATTAAAATGTTAAATAGTAGAGCCATGTCCCCTTGATAAAAGTCTAAAAGGTGACACTGATTTAAAAAAAATATTTTTAAGAGTTATGAAGATTTGTTCAACATTAGACAGAAACTTCCATTCACTGCCATGTTAATTTGAACAAATCAGATTTTTTTTCCCCAGATTTTATTTGCGTTTAACCTGCTATAAATCAGACATTTTATTGTCTACATAAATAATTTTTACATCACAGTGATCGTCAAAAGGTCCTCTGTTGTACTATATTTCCGACTAGGCGACTGTTTCAAAGATTTCTGAGTTATGGCCGGAGGATGCCTTACAGCTTTTCCAGTCGTAATAAGGATTCTTTTCCTCTCTCTCTTTTTCAGACACACCCACATTCAGGCACACGCACACATTGATATTACAAGTACTATAGTTGAGAGGACAATCTATAGACTTCATTATAATTGTAATGTATTGCTAATGCTGAAATCTAGTGCTAACATTTGTGACCATGGCAACTGCTTATGCTAACTCCTGATGATTACTGCTTGCTAATTGCTAATAGTAATTGTTAATGCTAATTAATAATAGCAATTTCTGTTAGATAATGCTAATTGCTAATATTGGTGTTAATGCTATGTGCTAATACTAATTGCTAATGCTAATGGTTGGAACACCCTGAGCAGTCATCTGTTCCCTTACTGAGGTGTGCTGGGAGCAATTTGAGCTTTGGTGACTTGCTCAACAGCACTTTAGATGTGATTTGCCTGGAGTGGGTGATAAAGTGCTCTAAATTAGTGCATACATTACATCTCTCATGTATTGTTGCTCACTATGGGGAGAAAAAAAGGCAACACTAATAGCTCCACTTCTGTTCAGTTCCGGTACAACAATATCAAAGCTGTACCAAGAGTGGAGGAATCACCAACACTCATTCAGCTGAAGATCACACATCAGCGGGACTACAAAGAACTGGTGGAAATGTTGCAGATGTAAGGGTTCAAATTGTTGGCATAATTGAGGAGTCTGTTTTGTAAAAGGTGGACCAACCGGTTATAAGCCAAGTGTCCCTAATCCAATCAGTGATCATCTGTGTAAACTCTTGCTGAGCAGAAACAATAAAAAACACAAATAATTATCCCCTCCTCATCCACCTCTCAGCATTGCAGTAGGGAGGGGCAGCGACCTCATGCAGTTTGTTTTCTTTGTAGAGGATCTGCCGTGTCTCGGGACCAATGCAGACGCCTCCTCAGATTTTCTCTGTCAATTCCTGCTCTTGGGTCAGCAGATTTTGTCGCTGTAAGTGAAAATCTGATCTCTGAATTTATTTCTCGTTCATCCTGCATCTGAAAGAATTCCTCATCCATTTTCTTTTGTCCAGCATTTCATACTGGTATTTTGCAGCTGACCAGTGGGTGATGATTTGCTTGTGCATAGTTAATACATTTTGAAACATCTTCATTTTCATTCTGGAATTACAAAACTCTGAAGTTAATTTTTTTACTTTAGAACTCATGCTATGGGAAACTACAGATCCATATTGATCAGCAAGATGCATGTGTTAGGAGTTGAAATTTCCCACATGGCTTTTGCAGCATGTTAGAAGAAGGAAACAAAGGGGGCGTGGTCACAAACATTTCATACATCGTTGAGTTGGCTGTAGCGCTTATCGTTCAATATTTAAAGGCGCTAGTCTTGGAGAATCTTATACAGTTCTCATGAAGACATGGATTGTCAGACTTGCTTTCTTTTTCTTATTTGCAGCAAATGCAAAAAACAACAAACTTTGTTGCTGAAGCAATAGAACACGAGGGAACGTTTGTTGCAGAAGGAAGTACCTTTTGATTATCACAGCAAAGGCGTTATTCCTGATAACTCATGACCTTGTGTGTTCTATTGGTTTTATACAAAATAAAGAAACCACTAATACTGCCAGAACCTGGAATTGTAACCTGCAGGATCATTATCACCTGTACAGTTTCAGGTTTGTATCTAGTCAGTGGGAGTGAAGTTACCATCTCCAGCTTCAGCTGCATTTCTCTACAAATTTCTCTGGTCTCAAACAGAGCTAAACGTTTACTGCTTGAATTATCATCTTGGGGTCTGTCTTTTAAACAATGTGGGTAACTCTAGTTCACTAGATATAGAGGGATAAAATGAGTCACGTTCCCTATAAAGGGAACGAAATTAATGATGTGTAGATTTTAAATATGGTTAAAGGGGCATTTGCTGTAGAATCATGTATAAAAAAACATACTTATTAATATAGATGAAGTTAGACACGTTAATAGAAATAGAATGATTTAATATGAAATGTATTTCATACTATATTCGCTAACAGACGTTATAACCACCATTTTCTAATTCCAAGTATTTAATCCAGGAAATGTTTTAATGTAGACTCATGGATTTTAGGTGGGTAGGTTTAGGTAGGTAGGTACAGGGGTTAGACAATGAAACTGAAACACCTGGTTTTAGACCACAATAATTTATTAGT
>JAOUQT010082121.1:0-10021 GCA_025769995.1 Xyliphius kryptos
TTTGATAATTTTTATGTTATTTTGTTCTCAATGCATTCCACTGTCTACTAAATAAAGATTTTCAACCGAATATATCTTTTAAATAAATATTTTATTCATTTAGATTTAGGAAGTGTTCTTTTAGTGTTCCCTTTATTTTTTTGAGCAGTATATATATAAGAAGTAAAATGTGTTTAATATTCTTCAACATAGCATTTGTTTGCATCACAACATTTTTAATTGATATCTAAAAAGAGCTTTTAATAAATTCTGATATTTTCTGGAAACACTTTAAAAAATCCAGTATCCATAATGCTTTATTAACACATACAGTACATAATGTTTTATGAAGAATATATAATGTTTTATTAAATTTGTCATAAGCCTTTGTTAATGTGCTTAGATGTTTATAACCACACAGATAAAGTGTTATAAAGAATGTGCCATAAGATGTTATAACACAATGTGATGTAATGCATTATAATGTGTATATTTTACGTGTTAGTTAAATAATTGTAGAGCCCAGTATCATAAAGTTTTATGAGGATTGTGTTAAACTATATCGGTAACACTTTACCTAAATCCAGTATACATAATGCATTATTAACACAATGCTTTATGATACTTGGCACAAGCCTTTGTTTATGTCTATAGATGTACCTAACTACACTCATAAAGTGTTATAAGAACATGGCAAAAAGCTTTATAACACAGTGACATTATATATTTATATTCATTATAAATTATACACTATATTGTATTGCTATATAAATGTTGATTAGCTTATTATAGAGACCAGTTACATTTCTTAAAATGAATTAAGTACATTGTGAAATAAAAACACATGGGACAGGAGCCAATCCACCGCTGGGTGCAAAATCATTTACACAGACATTTTACTGTATAACAGGAGTATTCGATTTAAAAACATTAGGGTCCAGCTAGAAGAAATTTTGTCGGCTGAGGTCCAACTTGTGTTATGATTTGTGATAAAGTGAGCTATTTTCCATTGTCATCCACATTTAACTCATGCATTAAAACACACACACTGGTGGTGTGAGCACATGTGCCAGGAGTGGTGGGCAGCCTTATATACGGTGCCTGGGGAACAACTGATATTGAGTACCTTGCTCAAGAGGTACTTGGAGGGGTGGGAATCAAACCGGAAACCTTCGGGTTGCAATGCTGGTTCCTTAACCACAATATACTGTATACTAAAATAGCCTAGTAGCTGTGTCAGCATTTTATATGTAACAACTGAAAGACAAAACAAATAACTTTGGAGGTAAACGAGACATACAGAACTGCTTCTAGGAATTGTGTAAATGTGTACGTGAATGTGTGTGAACTCTGCAGCAATATGACCAACTGTCTCTGATGCTACATCTAAAAGGTGGAGCAATGAAGTGGATGTGTCTAACAAAGTGTCTAGTGAATGATACAGGGTTTACTCACACTGCTGTCTCTAAAGCAGCACCACCACTATAACATCAGTGTCACTGAAGTACTAAAAATCATCCACCACCCTACTAATACCTGCTCTTTAAGGGGCCTGATCATCAAAGAACAAAGTAAAGGAGACTAACAAAGTATGTAGTGAAACAGATGGAATACAGAGTGTAGTTGTAGAACTACAAGGTCTTTCTAAATGTAATGGATATTAAGTATAGTGTAAACACATGGTGGTGTACCTAATAAAATTATGATATTATATTATCTTATATATTTTGTAGTTGAATTGGCTATAAAAGACAATACATGTAATTTAGCATTACTAATGGGATGATAATTTAATTTTTGAATTATGTAAATAATAACTTATTTATATTTTATGATTCTTAGTAAATCTGGTGTTTTCACAAGAACCACTGAAAGGTATGTACACATACAGACGCAGTGTTGTTTTAATTTAATGTGTGGTTTGACATGTAATTCACTAACCAAAGCCATAACCATTAATACTAATTAGCCTTACACTAGCACTAACCCTGTTCTCCAAACATGTTTCATCTTAAAATGTATTGCTTAAAATGTTCAAAATCAGCGTGAATCCCTCACAAAAGATCCCACAGTTTTTGTATTTAAAAAAGGTTTCGGTTGGCACAATGTGTTATAAGCACATCTCCCTAACTTAAAACACACAATCATTTAAGCACACATACATTAATGTGCTCACATTAACACACATGCATACCAGAGAGTATTCTGTGCGTCTTTGGACAGGATTGTAGTAAGTAGGATAATTACGGTCAATTGTATTTTTTTTTTTGTCAGTGATTCTTTTCCCCAAATATCCTGTACTGTACGTCTCTGATGATGTAACTCTGCGCTGTCAACGAGGTACCACCATTATCACTTCCAATGTTGAGTGGGTTTTTAACGGTGAACCTCAGACATCCACCAACGGTGTTCTGCACTTTGATATGGTGGTTAAGGATAACTCAGGGATGTACAGCTGCAAAGAAAATGGAGTAAAGAGTGAGGATCAAGATATTAAAGTATTAGGTATGACATCACAACATTTTATACTGATAAATATCACATGTATTTATTCAGTCAGTCACATTCACTACATAGATAACTGCAACACTACAGCTAAATGGTATTAGAACTGTTTAAATAAATGGGTGTGGGTGCATGTGTGATGTGTTGTGGATAGTATATTTTTATTGTATTATTTAAAAATACAGTATATTATTAAGAGACATAATTTTGGTAACACTTTCTATGAATGGTGTTCATAATGCATTTAAGTGCATTCATAAAGCTTTTTGAAGTATTAATAATGCCTTATAACATTTGTCATAGGCCTCTGTTAAAGTACATAAATGTTTATAATTACAGTCATAACAAAATTGCATTAGGCTTTATAACACAAATTGTTATAATGCATTAATATTCAAACTGGATTCTTTGAATCTTTAGACATTCTCACTTAATACAACATTAAATTTTACTTAAAGTCTGTAAAGACAACTCATTAGTCATTATGTAGCCTACTATATTTATGCAGTTTTCTTCAAAGTAGTAAATGAAAACCTGTAAAGACAGCTTATAAACTTTCAACAGTTATTGGCATTTCTAAAGTCATTTTTTATGGTATGCATTTATTAAAAACAAATATTTTAAAGCTTTATGACAATGATTTATTTTTACAAAATGTTATTAAAGAGTTAAAATACACATTTTATTATGTCAGATTGTGTTATAATGTCTTATAGTATATTCTTATAACAAATTGAGCATGTGGTTATAAACATCTATTTACATTAACAGCGGCTTTTGACAAGTGAAATATTGCATTATAAATACTTTATAAAGCCTCATGAATGTGTTTATAATGCATTATGAATACCAGAGTCGAGTGATATACCAAGTCAAGTGATATTTTAGCTTGTTTTATGCCTCTAGTTAACTTTTCATTTCTGTTTAATATTGTATTGTAATCATGCTGTTGAGGCTTTTGTTTAAATTTATATTTATTTACTTTCTTTGTGTGTTACAGATATGCTTCCTATGGCTAGTCTCTCTGTCAGAGACAATAGACATGTCATTCTTAAAGCAGGTGGTGTTTTAATGGATCTTTTTGTGGAGGAGGGACTTAAAGACTGGTGGTGTCGTTATACAAACAATGGCAAGGAATTCTGGCTCTTTCTGAATAATGAGTGGAAGGACAACAACCGCAGTGTAACTATACATGCTGAAGTTAATAATCAGGATAATAGTGTCATCTACTGGTGTGTAAACAAAGAAAAAACAAAGCGCAGTAATGCCATCAAACTTATAGCTACAGGTAACAGCTCAATGGTCACACTAATCTCTCCAAATGTATATGCAGTTGTATGACACACATGAATCATGAAAAACAAACAAGAGTCATGAAAAACAAACAAGCAAAATAACACTTCAGCACATCACTAGTACTTTGTTGCACCACCTCTGGCTTTTTATAACTGCTTGCACTTTATAACTGTGAGGCATTGACTTGATGAGTGACAAACAGTCTCTTTGTCACTCTGGCTCCAGATTTCTTTTGAGGTATTACTTTAAGCAGACTGTGCTTGTCCATTATTGTGACTTACATGAAGCTCAGAACACATTTAGCGACCAAATTATGCACAAATCCAAGTAATCCCAAAGGATTCACATACTTTTATTTGCAACTTTTATTTGCATTATAACGGTAAATGGTGCAACTCTAACAACCACAATTTTCTCCAGGGATTAATAAAGTATTTGGATGCTGATGTAAGTGTGTAAACAGAATTTGGTCCCACAATGTAAAATAAACCTGTACACACATTCTCGCTCACACTACTGACACTGAACAAATTTATGCTTGTTAATGCACCTTCATTACACTCTGGAAGGTGTGTGCATGCATGAGAGTAATTGTAAATTCAGTAAAGTACATTTTTTTTGGTAATTTAATATATAAACACTGAAAATAAACTGAATCGATATGGATAAGTTGCCCAGCGATAGATTGGCACCCTGTTCTGGGTGAATCTGCCCAGTACCTGAAACGTTCTCCTCTGGATGGGCATGGGGAACCCCACCGCGACCCTAGTCGAGGATTAGGTGGAAGATAACGAATGGATAAATGGCAACTTGACTGTTGAAGCTTTTACATAAAGCAAAAGCTACATAGCTACTATTGTAACTAATATAAGTCTAAACTGTTCATTTTGTCATATACCAGAAGACCTGTAATCTATTTGGTTCCAAATTTTTGGACAGTTTATTAATTATGTATATGTAAATGTATTGTTACACTAAACATATACTGAAGTTCTACAATTCCATTCTGTAATCCATCTGTTTATCTAAATATTTTGTAAGTCCAATTTACTGACGATCAGGACCCCTAATGATGTTTTTTTCTTATTATCAACAGTAAAACTAGTAATGCATTTTAATAATGTATAATACATAAATATGTTTTTTTTATGTTAGAATTTAATAAGTGTTTTGTTTATATTTCTCTCACAGAGAAGCCTGTAATGTTGCAGGCTCTGCATCCTGGGTTGGTAGGTGAGAAAATGTCCTTGCTCTGCGAAGTCTGGGGTACCGTAGCAGACTCTGTGGTATTTTATAAGGATAGTGTTCCGGTTGCTATTGGAAAGAACGTTTATACCATTAAAACGGTCAGTGTGTCTGATGCCGGCTCATACAGTTGTAGTGCTACATACAGTAACAAACATCTGGACAAAAGTGCAGCGCTACACGAAAATGAAACCTCGGATGTGCAAATGCTCAGGATCATAGGTAAAACACTTTAATGTTGTACAGATAACAAAATACAAATCAGGATGCAGACAAATGTTTGTGTGTGTGTGTGTGTGTGTGTTAGCCGCACCTCCAACTGCAAAACTGGTGAAAGTGTCTGATGACCTCCTGAGGTGTTCTTGCCAGGAATGGTCTAAAATGTCAGATGTTTCCTATCAGTGGTACGAGACTGATGAAAAGTCCAAAACTCTGATTCCGGATGAGTCAGATTCTGACCTCTACCCACCAAAGGAGGGCTCTTACACCTGCAGAGCAAATCGGAATGACGTTGGTGTTTCTCGCTTCAGCAACATTTTACACTCATTTGAAGGTACACACAGCTACACAGTTAGACCTGTCATATGTCTATGTAAGCTATGTTTTGCATTTGGTTATTTATCTGATGCTTTTTTCCAAAACGACTTGCATATATTGTAAACTATTTATGGTCAGAACACAGGGTAGATACAGCAACCCTGGAACAATGTGGGTAAAGATTATTGCTCAAGAACTCACATTGGTAATTTCAGTGGACCTGGGGTTCGAACCCACAACCTTCAGATTGCTATTCCAACATCCTAACCCCTGAACTACCACACCCTCAACAATTTACATTACATTTTTAATGTGGGAGAGGTGTCATCTGTCTAATAGCATAGCGTTTTGAAGATGTGTGTTTTCCTCCTTTAGGAACAAAGCCTGATCCTACCATTTGGGTGATCGTTATATTGATCCTATTCATCCTGGGACTCTTGCTAGTAGGTATATATTTTTATCAAAGAAGGAAAACAGGAGGAAAAAAGTTGCAAGATGGAGAGGATGGTGGATATGAGGCGATTCCGATGAAAGGAGAAGGAGATTATGAGGAGCTTAAGAATCAAGAAACCAAAGTTTACCAAACTTTAAAGGATCAGGGACAAGGCAAAGACCAGGGTGAAGGGGACTACCAAACGCTTCAGACTACCCAATCGGATGTGTATAAAACTCTTGAAAGTCAAGATAAGGGTAAAGCTGAAGGTGAGGGGGCATACGAGGCTCTCAAACTTACCCAAGCCGATGTGTACAACACACTTAAAGATCAGAGTGAGGGGAAGGCTGAAGGGGAAGGGGCATATGAAGCTCTTAAACTTACCCAAGCAGATGTGTACAATACACTTAAAGAGCCCGGTGAGGTTAAGGCTGAGGGGGATGGTGGATATCAGGCTCTTAAGACTGCCCAAGCCGATGTGTATCATACGCTTAAAGATCAGGGTGAGAGTAAAAGTCCCAGTGAGGTAAAACTTCCAGAATCAAGTAATAATGTGGATGAGAAAGAGCAAGGAAAAGGTGAGCCAAAAGAATCCTCAGCGACACAAGATAATCCCTATGAGGAGCTGAAGAAAAAAGAGTAAAGCATAAAGGTTTTTTTTTAATCATCATACAACATAGTAGACATACATAACAGAGATGTGGAGCCAGACATGAGCCAAAATTGTCAGATGTCTTTCTTTAGGGGTGGCACAGTTGCAAAGTGGTTAGCACTTGCTTTTAGCCTTTCAGTGTTGTGAATCCAGGTTTGAATCCCGGTCTGGGGGATTCAAGATTCTATGTTCTATCTGTTTTCATGAGGGTTTTCTCAAGGCACTCCGATTCCCGCCCATAGTCAGAAAAAAATGGATTTAGGTCTAATAACTGCTCTAAATCACCCAATTTAAATTACCCCTATGTAGTGCGTGTGTGTCCAGCAATGGATTAGCACTCTCTCCACCAAGTGCCTGAAATGTTACCTGGAAAACCTCGCCACGACCCTATTAGAGGAATAAGCACAAGATAATGAGATGAGTTTACCACATGTGGTAAACTTAGTTTTAAATATATAGTAAATATCAATAATTTACTGTGATTTTTTTACATTTATTGCTAAATATTTCCACTTATCCAATATTTGTCAACTACTAACTTACCTATTAACTCCTTTACATCCATACTCTCAGTTATGAACTCATTAATTTACCTTGTACTTTTATTTGTACTTACCCAATAATTTTGTAATCCAATTATATAGCCAATCAGTCATAAACTAATTTCCTAAGTTTTTCACTCTGCCACCCTATTATTTTTATTTACATTTGATCATTTAGCAGACACTTTTATTCAAAATGACTATCCCGCTATCCCTTTAATTTTATCTACAAATTCAAACACATTTAATTGAATTTTAAGTAAACAGATAAAATAATACTTGAATGGAATTTGTGTGTAGAATTTATTTTGTACAAAAGAGGTGACCCTAAGTCGTTACTTTATATACTATAAGTGTGTTTTTAGTAATGCAGCATCAATGGAAACAACCGTGCTGGTACCATGATGCACTGTACATTTATTCACGTACGTTTCACAACTTTTTTCCTCAATTTTTATTATTAAATCATGTCTGGCTCTACAGCACTTATCACATTGTAGTATTCTTTTCAGAATCCATTTTTTTTACGAATCAGTATGGTAGAAAAAAACCCTAATAATGACATTATCAGGCTAAAGGGCTATGTGCATTAAATTAACATGTTATTTATATGAAGATGATGTGTAAAAGTCTTATTTCAAAGCATCATTTAAAACTAAATGTTTACGTTCTTTTTAACTTTTTTTTTTTTTTTTTTTGTAAAAAAGAAGTACCGATCCATAAACAACAGAAACCTTACAGAGCACATGAGCCATAGATCTGGAACAAAGAGGTGAATAAAAATACACAGAAACAAACAAGCAGTGGTCAAAGATATTTAGGGAAAAAAGACATTCAATAAATCATTATTCATTCCAACAAAAAGGAAACAGAAAGAATATACAAAAAAAAAGTATGTTTATTCATTTTTATTATGGTCAATATTACACATATAGTCCTTATATATTTATGATCTAGATATACAGGGTGGCCCACGAAAAAACAGCACGCCTCGTATGTGTACACATTTCATCCCACCCTATAGATAGCTAGGTAGATCGATAGATACAGTACAGGCCAAAAGTTTGGACTCACCTTCTCATTCAACGCATTTCCTTTTTTGTTTTCACGACTATTTACATTGTAGATTCTTAATAAAGGCATCAAAACTATGAATTAACACATGTGGAGTTATGTACTTAATATTTTTGATGCCTTCAGTAAGAATCTACAATGTAAGTAGTTGTTAAAAAAATGCATTGAATGAGAACAACGGCTATTTCTCATTTAATGTCTGTTGAGTCCGCTAATTATATAGATGGACTTCAAACCGTAATCTTTCCTTTTTATACATATTTTGTTAGTCCACTTTAGTATGTTCTCCAATGATCTGGACCCAGAGGAGGCATTGGGGTGGTGGATGATTCACAGTACTACAGTTATACTGACATGGTAGTGGTGTGTGAGTGTTTGTTGTGCTGGAAAGAGTGGATAAGACACAGCAGTGCTCCTGAACAGAGAACAGTACACCAATCAGAACATACAGGTGGCTGATCCACTTGTACCATCATCCACACCCTAATAATACCTACTCTGTGGGGGTCCTGATCATCAGAGATCATTTGTCAATGACTTCATCAATTGATAGTTATATCTTTATATCAACGTATTGAGTATCTATTGTTCTGGGTGAATAATCAACTTCATTTAAATATTGCATTCATATACATATTTTGCATTTACATATTCAATCATGCACAGCTTTATTCATACAAATATCTACTCAAATCGTTTATTCATTATTTTCACAGATTTTACTTATTTTGTTTCTCCATTGTGTTTCATCTATTCATATTATAATTGCTTTAGTATCATATCTTATAGCTTATTAACATATTCCTTTTTATTCCTCTATATTACAATTAATACAGTTTATATATGTAATAGTATTGGAATATACAGTATTTGCATAATCTATACTTCGTTCGTCTATCAATAGGGTAATCTATTCCTATTAACTTCACAGACATCGGTATTTTGAAGTAAGCACTTTAAATTGATTTTTACATGCCTAATAAAATGTGGCTAAAACAAAAGCTGACATAATAATCTCTTTTTTTCAATGCAGTGTAATTTTAAAATGTGTAGTTCCAGTCCTTAAATCTGACTGGCTGAGCCGTTTGTTTAGTTGTGACATTGTGCCCATCTCTGACGGCTTACAATTCATATCAATACATTATTTTCCTAGTGTATTTTATAAACTGCGTTCTGTTATTTGCAACTGATTGTTAGAGAAACTGGAAACCTGTTACTCAATTATAAGTGTTCATTTTAAAAAACAGATTACATTGTAAAAGACCAGTTTAACAATTTTGCTTTCAATAAACACATTTATGAAACCTTGTTTTTTTTTGTTTTTTAAATTATGGTGTGTTTGTAACCGTTTCATAAAAGCAATAAGGTTGTGCATTATTGTGACTAAATCATGGAAAACTGTACTTTACTTCACATCTATCCCATGATTTATTCACAATAATGCACGCACTGTTTTGCCATATTGCTTTAATATCACACATATGCAGCAACAATAATGTTTTTAAATTAATGCTGTTCTGTTTATTAAAAAAGAGAATTAACCCCCCCCCCCCCACACACACACACACACACCCCTTTGGCATTGCA
The DNA here is from genome assembly GCA_025769995.1 of Xyliphius kryptos. Lineage (NCBI taxonomy): Eukaryota > Metazoa > Chordata > Actinopteri > Siluriformes > Aspredinidae > Xyliphius > Xyliphius kryptos. The sequence continues at coordinate 9,851 of JAOUQT010082121.1, forward strand.
CTTTTCATAGAGTTCCATTCATTTTACAGAGAAGTAATCATTCTATTAGCCTTAACTGAACCATAACTATGACTATCCAACATGATGTTACTTAAAAACTGAATGATTTACTTGGATGCACCTCCCACGTGCAAACAAATTTGGTTCCTCCAATGTTATATATACCTGTAC
>JAOUQT010082132.1:0-10021 GCA_025769995.1 Xyliphius kryptos
GGCAACCACCCCTCGACGCCTTGGCAACCACCCCTCGACGCCTTGGCAACCACCCCTCGACGCCTTGGCAACCACCCCTCCACCCCTTGGCAACCACCCCTCAACCCCTTTGCCACTACCTCTCGACACCCTGGCAACCACCCTTCAACCCCTTTGCAAGCACCTTTCGATGGCTTGGCAACCATGTATCGCCATCGAATGCAAGACTCCTCTAGTGTCATGTTGTGGTCATCTTGAGAACCTACAAAGCTGAAACTTGGCTCCGTCGTTCCTTATGGTGTTCTTGGAAAACGTACTGATAAATTCCCGTGAGAAAGCGAGCGCGTGGACGCCGTAGTGCCAACTCACACTATATACACTCCACATATACATTTTAGATGTTTAATCGCCCCAAACCCTCACTCTATAATAATACCTTCATTTAAATATAGAACCTCCAAACGCCGTCCGCGTGGGAATTACGCCAGCAATTTATACAAATGATTTCACCGCAGCGTTGAGAACAGACTGAGCCTCATACCTCACAGAATATCAGTATGGGTAATAAAGGTCACTCTGTCCGTGACCCGCCGTGAGTGCCGCTGACTTTTTGGCCTCTGTCCCTTTCAGCGAGCCCCCTGACTGTGAAGGAGGACGTGCTGGACTGCAGCTGCGCGGAACTCGCCGACGCTCTGTGCCATTTCATCAGAGAAGTTCGCCGGCCGAACGGACAGTGCTACACCGCCGACAGCATCTACTACCTCTGTCTGGGCATCCAGCAGGTCAGTCTCTTCATCTCACCATCATCACACATGTCAGTGTCCAATCACGGCCCGCGGTCAGCTTCCAGACAAAGTGTTATAAATCGGAATAAATCAAACCTTTTGAAAATGTAATTCCGCCTTCTACCACATGAAGGCAGCGTCCTTCTAGTACTGTCTGTGTCTGCCTCTGGCAGAATGGGGGACATATCGTCAGGTGTTCAGAGGCAGCTAGGTGGCACAGGAGAGGGTTTTGGTTATTTCTCATTAATGTGCGATGATGGCAGGGGATACAGCTGACACAACCACTGATTTTTTTTAAAGACGTGTTAACCACCTTAAATGTAAAAAAAAAAGTCATTGTGCATTTTTGTATAATTTTTGTCGTGAAAATATGTCAGACAGAACTTTTGTCCCCCGGGCGTCTGCACGTTGTACACCCCCGATGTTTTGTGGTAGGTGGAGCTGATATAATGGACCATGTGGAGGTGTATCTAATGAAGCGGCCAGTCCGGTTCATCATTAGTAATCGATCAATCAGGGTTTTATGAGGAGGAATTGATCCTGACATCGCTAAAAATGTCTTAATTGATTTATTAATAGAGAGATTCTTTAATCTAAGCGTCATTATTCCATGCAATACATTTTTTAATGATGTCGTACTTCCCGTTTGGGTTGGTTTTGTAAATTTTTTTTTTCTTTAATGTTTAGCATCTTCTTGAGAACAAACGGCTGGAAAATCTCTTCATGGATCCTCTGTATGAGCAGTTCACCTGTGACCTCAGCAGGATGTTAAAGGAGTGGGAGCAGAGCTTAACGTCCAGCGGTACTGATGTCCATTCATTCATCCTGATCCTTTACGTCTCTGTACATTCTCACCTCCACGTGTCGTATATCCAATCAGGTTCTATTAACAGGAGTTTTTGTTTATATATTAATGATTAAAGCTCTGGTCCGTGTGGCGCTGCTGTGCAGGTTTCCTGCAGTCGCGGGTGGAGGAGAGCTTCCTGTGGGAGTGTAAACAGTTGGGCGCTCTGTCTCCGCTCGTTCTCCTCAACACGCTGGTCTTCTTCAGCCTTCGACATCTCGGCCTGAAAACCGTACAGCAGCATCAGCAGCTTTCCTTCTCCGGCGTCAGCCGCTGTTCCAAAAACACTAAACACGGAACCGTCACGTACCTGCGCTTTCAGTTCCCCAAAAGCGAGGACGACCGGGACAGGAGAGGTGGGACACTCACGTGGAATTTACTTTATTTTACTCAGTAAATCATGGTTTTCACGCCGTGTTCTGTTGTTTACCGGACGTTCTTTACTTAAGTTGCAGTAACGCTCGGTAAGAGGAAGAAAGAGGATGCAGAGGACGGTGTGGACTTTGTGGAGATGCTGGAGAACATGGAGGATCCTTTACGTTGTCCTGTCAGGCTCTACCAGTTCTACCTCTCAAAATGGTGCGACATCACAGTTTCTTCTCTTACCATTAAAACATTCAAACCTATTCGCAACCACCTCTCAACGCCTTAGAAACCATCTATTAGCACTTTAGCAACCACTTCTCAGCACCTTAGCAACCACTTCTCAACGTCTTAGCAACCACCTCTCTACGCCTTAGCAACCACCTCTCTACGCCTTAGCAACCACCTCTCAACGCCTTAGCAACCACCTCTCTACGCCATAGCAACCACCTCTCTATGCCATAGCAACCACCTCTCTATGCCATAGCAACCACCTCACAACACCTTAGCAACCACCGCTCTATGCCTTAGCAGCCACTTCTCTATGCCATAGCAACCACCTCTATGTCATAGCAACCACCTCTCTATGCCATAGCAACCACCTCTATGCCATAACAACCACCTCTCTATGCCATAGCAACCACCGCTCTATGCCATAGCAACCACCTCTCTATGCCATAGCAACCACCTCTCTATGCCATGGCAACCACCTCTTTCTATGTCTTAGCAACCACCTCTATACCATAGCAACCACCTCTCTATGCCATAGCAACCACCTGTCTATGCCATAGCAACCACCTGTCTATGCCATAGCAACCACCTCTTTCTATGTCTTAGCAACCACCTCTCTATGCCATAGCAACCACCTCTCTATGCCATTGCAACCACCTCTCTATGCCATAGCAACCGCCTGTCTATGCCATAGCAACCGCCTGTCTATGCCATTGCAACCACCTCTCTATGCCATAGCAACCACCGGTCTATGCCATAGCAACCACCTGTCTATTCCATAGCAACCACCTGTCTATTCCATAGCAACCAACTCTCTATGCCATAGCAACCACCTCTCTATGCCATAGCAACCACCTCTTTCTATGCCTTAGCAACCAACTGTCTATGCCTTAGCAACCACCTCTCAACGCCTTTGCAACATCCTAACACACACAGTACAGATGCCATGTTTGTATATTGTGTTTTGTTGGGAATTAGCCCCGCCTTCATCTGACATTCTGCTCGTTTGGGCTCCACAGTCCCGACTCAGTCAAGGAAAGTCCCACCGCCTTCTACCTGCAGCCCGAGAGTTCCTGTCAGGCGGACAGCGCCGTGTGGTTTACGGCGCAGCCTCTGGAGGAGGTCGTATTGGACAGCATGCTGCTCCGCCTCCTCGCCGTCCGCGACGTCCATCTGGACTCCAGGCCGCTTCAGCTGCCAAGTTCCACGGACGAGGACAGCTCGTAATGACTCGCTCAGGAACGGCGCTCTGCGGCGAGAGCCCGCGCCGATGACGCGCTGACATGTGAATAATGTCCGCCCACTCGGCGCGTGGGCTCCGGAGCCTCGGACCGGTGATGTTGGACCGGGTCCGTGGGATTTGATTGTTTTGCTTGGTGGGAGTCCCGTTGCCCCCGGTGTTCGCTGTGGCTGCTGCATGGTTCAGTGAAGCGAGATCCTTCTAATCCGTTTGCTTTTGATCTGCGTTAAACAAAAACCATCTGAAATCCTTCGCCCGCCGTCCCCTGATACGGCATTCCTCAAGATTTTGGAGTGTTTGGTTTTAAAACTGGAGGTTTGGCTGCTTTGTACTTATTTTGAGGGAGTTGAAGGTTCAGAGAACAACCCAGTCCTTGAACAGGGGACCATCAACTGATGTTTCGGGGTGGTGGGGGGGGGGGGGGGGGGGGGGGGCAGTGATGATGCACATGAGCAGAAGGGTTTTAGAGTTTTGGATTAAAGTCTGGATTCCAATTCATCCCAATAAGGTTGAGGTCTGGAGTTGAACACTAACATGGTCATTTTGCCGGAGGTTGCCATGCTGGAACGAAGACGGGCCTTCCCCAAACTGTTGATGCAGCGGTAGAAACATTGGCTGCGTCCGGAGTCTCATTCTTAATCCAGTAAGGGTCATGTGACTTGTTCTTCTAACTGAGCGTATACGTTTACATCTCTGAACAAAGATATGTAAACATCTGAGTATACGGTGTAGTACAGAAGTATGTGATTTTGGACGCAGCCGTTTAGTCCAACCCCCCACGGTCCCGCTCCGATCCACGTACAGGTCATTGTTCGGAAGCACGGGATTCCGGTTCGTTAAAATCAGAATGAACTCCCATCATTTTTTTCTCCATGATGTCATTAAAGTGTGACACTCAGTATTATAATGAATTAATCTTCATTTATCTTTTTTTATTCTAATTACAGTAACAATGCTGGGTCCTATCCCAGCGCTCAGTAGGGGGTCAGAGGGAAACCTCATGGAAGAGTCTCCAGTCCGTTGCAGGTTATTTAATTGTACCTTATTAAATATGTTTTCAGCTTTTTTTTGTCCTCCAGATGGCGCCATGGTTGTGTGTGTTTGTGTTCAGCGAGCGACCCTGTTGTTTTGTACTATTTACAAAAATGTACATTAGATACTTTTGTTCACAGAATTAAATGGAGACGTGAACCAGAGCACCAGAATCGCACTCATTACTTACTTCCTCTTCTGCCCAATAGGGGGCGCCACTGTAAATTATTTTCCAGTTCCTGAGAAACCTGCTCCATCACCTCAAGCCCCTGCATGTCCTCTCTCACGGCGTCCCGTCTGACCCTGAAGTGAAATTTTACCGCCCTCGGAACGATCCGTCATGTTCACAGCTTTCCTTTTAATTCCGTAGACTTGAACCGCCGGTTTTGCCGACTGGGTTGAAAAAATATTCATTACCTCCAGCTATCGCTGAGTGGTACATTTTCTTCCCTAAAAAATATCATTAAGGGACATAAAGCTTTATTTCTCGTCCTTAAGACGACGCTCGTTTAAACCCGGAGTTCTGCGCTTAGTAAGCTGCTCCCCCCACTCCGCCTCGCGTCCCCCGGTCCTCGGTTGTGTCCTGCTGAGCACTTTATCTGGAACCGCAGGCCTTGGAATTAATTATGTCTGCGGAATCGGTGCGGCGCCGACGTGCTCAGGGTGGACGTGTCCGGGCCGCCACATGGATGCCGAGCTGTGCGATGTTTAGCCACAAGATTATGCAGATATTTGCACAGATACATCCAGTGCTGCCTACGATGTAAGGCCAATTGTCATTTGCTACCATGGTAACTGAATGGAGAGGCTTTTGCTGAAGCACCATGCCGGATTCTGCAGCTTTTCAGACAACTGTTAACCAAAAAAAAAAAAAGGTAAGAAATGCAGACAGTCGGTGACATTTCTGTGTCGTGGGTTCTGGGAGTCCTGAAAACACTTAATGATTTGTCCTTTTCTTCGTTTTGTTTGAAGCTGCAGGCCTCCAGAGCCAACGTCTGCCTCCGACAAATATACAAATTCAGTTTGTTTCCCTTTTGATTTATTTCCACTGACGGTTTTTAGTTTAATAAACTTCTCCCGTGTGGATCAGCACGAGCCATGAAGTGTGTGTGCGTGTGTGTGGGTGCGAATGAGACTCAAAGTGTCGAGTGTGTAGAGGCGGAGGAGGAACCGAACAAAAGGCCGAGCGGCTGATTTTGACGATAATTGTGCGTCTGTTCCTGAAGCCGAGGCGCCGAGATAAAACGCTTGCTTTATTTGTGAAACTCGGACGCGTTTAAGACGAGCTGCAGTTCCTGTGAGAGAGCGCGCGATAGACAGGGACGACGTCCTGATTTCCCCTCCGCGGCTCGCTGTTGTTGGAGGTCAAATCCAAGTTTAGATAAAGATCTAAAATCAGATGAGAGTGAGGAAAAGTGTCCTGATAACTGCAAAAGCCCCGGAGCGTTATCGGAAGGGGAGGGGGAATCAGAGAGAGAAGGAGTGCGAAAGGAGGGAGGAAGAGACTGCGAGAGAGAGAGAGAGGGAGAGCTGACAGTGTTGGAATAGAAGGCCAGTTAAATCATCAGTGCTTCTTCATGAGAGAGGACATTCTTCTAAATGCCAAGGTCTTTCTCTAAACGGTGGAATTATCGTCGCCTGGGGAGTTTTTAAATGTTGGGCAGCAGGACGGTGAGAGGACAGGGCGGCTCATCTGTGATTTTACAAAACCAGGATCTTCTTGTCCATGGTGTAACTTATGGAGATGATTTTCAGCACGAAGAAAAGTAGGGATGCCTTCAGTGGCGGATCAGAGAACGTTTCGATGTGGATCCACGGCGCTGGAGGTTCAGTTTAGAACTGCTCTTCTGCTGAACGGAGCAGCTGGAGAATCTCAGGAGGCTGAACTAAAGGCAGGTGTACATCTATTTATATCGACTTCCAGAAACCTGCTCCAGCTTGCATGACTGGATTTGAGCAGCAGTAGGTATGTTCAGTGACCTGCTGTAGACATGCAGATGTTTCAACCTCATTGTTACTTAAATAAAGCATTGAAAGCCTTTGATGATTTGTAAGTTCAGTGGACTCCTGGAAATGACTTGAGCAAAAGGAACTTCATGACTAAACGTCCATTCCACGTGTTTTAACATCCGTTTGTTTTCACGATGGGAAAAGCACTGAGTCGTCAGAGCCCCTGCTGCTCGAAGAAGCCGGAAAGAGAAGGCTACAATGAAGACGGCTACATTCCCCAACGTTCCATCTACGATACAATGTGCATCAACGAGCATATCGACCACAGCTCAGGACACAGCACCTTGGGGTCGAGGAGGGGTCGTGAAACGGACTTTTCCAGCAATGGCTCCCTGGGTGCGGATCTGTTTGATAACCGATCTTCCATGCCTCTGACTTCTGGGAGAAGACTGGATGAAAGGTTTATTTTTGACTCCTTGAAGCTGGCCAATGATGAACTGAGATCTTCAGGGGGGTTTGTTCGATCCGCCTCGCCCAGCGTCTCATGTTCTTCAGCTCCTAGTGGCTCCGTCAACAAACGGCATCACCACCAGGATGGTGGTAAGAAAGACAGCCTTTGCCGGCACTCCTGGAAGGTTCTGGCACCTCCAAAACTCCCAGAGCCTTTGGAGCTTTCGCCAGGGGAAAGGAACTTTTTAAATCCAGGGGTTGCTTTCTTTCCAAGCAGCATGACCTCCCCACAGATCTCTCCTTTCTCTGGTTCCCCTTTCTCCACTGGTACTCACACTCCATCTGTTTTCTTCTCCCCTTCACCACTGCCTTATCATCAGCAGTTCCACAGACAGTCTTTGCCTACACAGCCCTCATCACCAAGACCTCCCTTTTCAGAGCTATCAGTAAATGCCCTGATGTGTGTTCCGGACATTCAAGAAATCCGGGAGAAGGAACAGAGGCAGGAACCAGATCGTGAGGTAAAGGAACGCTGTACATTTGGGACTTTTAAACCCAGACCTGTTGAACCAATCAGAGAGCAACAGACAAGCACACCGGAGCCTGAAAACGATACTGCTCCCCTTCTGCACCCTCAGGTCTCCAAAAGTCCAAAAATCTGCACGACTTCAATGGAGTCCACTTGGCCTCGGAGACTGATTGGAAGGAGAAGGACTGTGAGACAAGGTGGAGCAATTCATAACCTTCCAATTCTTCCTCCATTACCTTCATTGCTCATACGGAGCGTCTCGGATAAAAAGCCAATGCCTCGTCTGTCTCCATTTCCTGAGCACCAGGGAAAAGTGGAGGGGCAGCTGAGCAAGTCTCTGCGCAAAAATGAACTCAAGGACTTTCCGTTGCAGGAATGGAAGCTGCTAAGAGACACAGAAGAACGTAAATCGGAATCATCAAGACCTCACGTAGAGAAGGAAGAAGTTTTGAAGGAGCGGAGCAAAATAGAACCTGTCCAGCAGAAAGCTGAAAGAAGCTGTGTGGAAAACACGCCCCCTGAAAGTGAGGAAAATTGGGAAGCCGTTTTGGAAATGGTCAACTCACTTTGGGATGAAACATGGAACGACTCTGATTCCCAGAATTTGGGCTCCTTAAGGCGATGGCCAGTCTTGAGTCCTCCAACAGGTTTTGGAGGTTCTCAGGCTCCTTCTACCACAAGTTCTGAGTTGGGGCCTGAAGACTTGTTGGAGCGAGTTGAGAGATTATGTAGAGAGGACTCGATCGATTCCGAACTAAACGATTTCCCTCAGTGTCTGTCTGATTCACGTCCAAAGGAAATCAAAAACAGGGTTGTTATAAAGCAACCGACAAGTCAACCATACAGCCAACGGTGCATCCCAAAAACACTGGATCTAAAACCATCACAGAACATGTTTAATCTGGAGTTTATGAAGGGAAGCCAAGGAAGAACTAAATACGGGCCAACAGACTCTCCAGATTCAAACTTGACCTTAGACTCGGATTCCAGTGGGGTTTATATGTCCAGCACCAGTCAAACCAGCAGAGACGACGTCACCTCGGACGGAGACCGATCTCTACCTGAATCAGACTTTGTCAGTGTTTCTTTACCATACAGAGCCAAAAACATAAAAATAGCAGAAATGATGGGGCTGGTCAGCCATGAACCCGATGATCCCAAACAGTTAATAAACAACAACCCCGCCCCAAAATGTGTTTTCATTAAAAGAGTCAAAACCAAAGATGAAGACGGATCTGTAGATCCTGAGATTTGCAACACTGTGAACACAAAGACTGATGGTCCCTTGCCGTTGTCTCCCTCAAAACATCAGGTCAGAGCAACATTGCTAGACAGTGGTGACCTGGATCCATTTGTTACCACAGACAGTTTTGTCTATCTTTCGGTTGTGCCCCCTCCCAAACTTAAAGATGGCCTTCCAAATCCGGAGGACGCCCCGACTGTTCAGAATAAACCCACCCCCCAGATCTCCTTTATGAAACCGAGTCCGTATCCCGACGAGTGTGACTTTCTTTCCACAGATAGCTTCGTGTACCTGGCGGCCCCTGACTGCCACCTGCTGGTGGCGGAACGACATTCTGTATACGGTGACTCGCGGGACTCAGATTCTGAGGACAGTGGCTCCAGGGCGGAATTTGTCCAGCCCTCTACAGTTGGAGACAGCGACTGGGACTCTGACCTGTCCGACTCGGACCACGAATGGGATTACTGGGAGGAGCTGGAGCAGGATGTCCTTCAAGGACTCTTCTGCGAGGACAAATTGGAGACCGACTGTGAGTGTCATGGCAACCAGGCTTGGCAGAGTTCTCGCCAGCGTGCTGAGTTGGAGGCTTTCGTGCAAAATAAAGCAGGGGTGTCTTCACAGCACGCGCAGGGGGCAGAGCGACCCACCGAGATAAAGTCTGTGACCTGACCGTTGTGAGCAAAGGTTTTTAGAAGAGCCCCGTAGGAGAAACGGGAAAAACATAGAGTCCAGAAGTGGTAGTTGTTGGGGTTCTGAATGTTCTAAAGCACGTGTAAGGCTTATTTATACTCCGTGAATAGCTTTGTTTTGTTACTCCAGTCCTTTGCAGATGTTGACCTCGAACAGAGAAGTAGATTCTTGTGATTGTGAATTTTATAAAGGGGTTTTCATCAGATGATCCAAAATAATGTTTAAATCTACGACGCAATACAAAGTCACTATATTTGCTCTTTACTGTCCTCTGTAGTCCGTTACTAACGCTTTATATTTATGGGCTAATTAATGAATGAATAACGTTATGTAACTAACGAATTATTAACGTATTTTTCAGCGCAATCCGTGCGACTTCTCAGAATGCAATTACGGCTTGCTTTTACCCTCCGGCTAAAAGCTAATCCTTAAATGTTTACCTCGGAGGGCTTTATATTGTACATGTCCACAGTTCCCATCATGCCTTGTTCACACCTGCTATTAACATTGTTCTGATTATCGGCTCGTCTCTGCTGTCCATAGCAGCTTTTGGAAAAGTAATATACTTTATTAATATACACATAGATAATATTCTTTATGGTCAAAAGTATTGGGACACACAGTCCCATTGCTACAGGTGTACGGAATTAAGCACCCAGCCATCTCACAGGGACGTCGAGTTAAT
>JAOUQT010082143.1:0-10021 GCA_025769995.1 Xyliphius kryptos
TGCACAACAGCAAGTGAAATGGATTCACAATCAGTGTTGCACACTAACTGGACAGCTTGACTTGGAGTTCCATTGTGGCTAATTATTTGCGCAGTGTATTCACATGAGGTCATTTTCCAGTTGTTTTCACCCAAAGTGGTTTCTCAATGTAAATGTTTGGTACAAATCATTACACAAACCCAAGAGAGATCAAAGGCCTTCTCAGGGTATTACATTGGTAACTTCAGTGGATACAGGCTTCAAACCCCCAAACTTTAGCTGGATAGCCCAACACACTAACACCACTATTGAAAATTTATAATAATATTTTGATCATTTTTATGTTATCTTGTTTTCAACACATTCCACTGTCTACTAAAAGATCCATCATCTTCCGCTTATTCCTTTATGAGGGTCACGGAGGAGGGGGGGTCCCTATGCCCATCCAGGGGAGAACATCTCCGGCGCTGGGCAGATACGCCCAGTACAGTGTGCCAACTCAGCGCTGGGACTACACTCACACATACATACACTATACAGTGTAATTTGGAGCATTCAATGTACTTGTAATCCATGTTTTTGGGATGTGGGAGGAAACTGGAGTATCTACTAAAAGATTTTCAACTGAAATATTTTATTCATTGATCTTGGATGTGTTATTTTAGTCTTCCCTTTATTTTTTGAGCAGTGTATAATAAATATGAGTGTTCAGCTACCTGGACCACGTGAGCACTGATGAGGAATTAGAGGATGACCAACACAACTGACTTTAGGTCTACAAGGTGAAGCAAAAGGGTAGATGTGACTTATACTGCTGTGTCACAGACGTACCGATAATCAGCCATTATCTACTTGATGCACAGCTAAAAATAATGGACTACAGAAAGTAACTGTAGAACTACAAAATGTATAGTAAAAGTTCCTGATTTAACCAACACTGACTGCAGAAAACTACTGAAGTGGCCAATGGGTGTCAAAATAATTAAATATACATAACATCCACATTTTACGTATTTTTAGAAATTTAATTCGTAAGATATACAACTAATACCGCTTTTAAAAAGTGCTAATTGAAGTAATTTAATGGTTTGTCGTAATTGAGCTTTGTGACTTCTCACCTGTTTCCCGATGCTGTTTTGCTTTTAAAGTCGTGTAAACGTCAAAACAAGTCCCAGAAATCGTTCCTAAACGAAGTGTACAATTAAAAGTACGTTTCATTTACAAGAAAATGTTAAAAAAAATACTTTCTTCACACCGAGTAACTAACGAACTAACGACAATCACACGGGCTCAAGCTCGAGACACTGACCGCGTCCCAAACGCCAGAACTTTCTACCGAAGTGTTACTCAGTAGTGCACATAACGCTTATTGATTTTTGCCATTGAATAACGATTTAAAAAAACCTGTTTTGAAGTGTTTGTACGTTTAACGTCGTCTGTAGAGTGCTATATATTTATTATTCTCCTAAATTAGAATTTATTGACCTGTTTAAATCACTAGTTATGAAGTAAAAGGATATTAAATCCTCTTAAAACGTCTTGTTTTAATCTTTAGGTCAAAACTAAATAGTGAGTGTTTGGTATCAGAGGATTAAACCTGTTGGAAGGTTGAAACTGGAGCCCCTTTGAGCTAAAAAGCCAATTTTAACCAAACAAATGCTGTAATTCTCAACCAACTCCTGCAATTAATCCCAGTCTTTGTGTATTAATGATTAAAGACCCTAAATTTACTCCCCCTCCTCCCATTCACTGAAGTGAGGACCATTTGAGATGGTGGAGCCATTAGAGTCGTCGCTTTTGAGATGTAAAGTGAGGCCAGTCGAGTTGGATTTTTCAAGCTGGTTGAGGGGTTTTTATTGCCGGGGGGAAACTCAATGTGAGCGCATGGACGTCAAGGGGTATCTGGGACTTGGGTGGGCTCCTCATTAGAGTCAACAAAAGGAAGTGAAAACAAGAAAAACAAACTAATTTTGGGAAATTGGAAAGACATGGAGAACGGGGCCACAGAATATAATAGGAATTATTACTTTTGGATTCTATACCTGCTGGATTCAAATTTTTATGTTCGAAATGTCAGCAAACGTTTTTACTCCAAGTATTCCGCCTTGACGGTTGGAGCCAGAGCACAATGTCCTGGGTCTGTGCAAGGGCCCACACTGGCAACTTGGTGGACTTGCTGATTGACAGCCCAACACTATAATCGCGATATAAACACAGCAAAATATTAAAATGTAATGTTGGATTTGTATAACTCAATCTAAATGCACCTGAAGGCGATCTGTAGCATCAATACTGCAGCTAACGCACCATTTTATCTGATTATGTCATAGATCAGAGTGAGTGGTTAAGGATGTAACACAGACTTACTAATTACTCTTAAAGGCTCTACCTGCTGACAGTCTGCCGCACTTCCCCCTGACCGTGGACTTGCATGTGAATTAGGAGCAACGACATGGCAGGTTATGTACAGCGTATTTACTTCTCCACAATTACATTAATCCGACCTTTATACATTTTGTTTGCGGGGGAATTATATTTTACAAAAATAATAAAACAGCAGTGAAAAGATTTCACTCAATAAATTAAGACAGCTCACTAAAAAGCGTTTTTAGACTTATTTATCATCATGCATTAACCACCAGAGCTGAAAAAAAAGCTCCCTAAAAGGCTTTGAACAACTTAAATCCAGCATTTATCTTCTTTTCCAATCTTGGTCTGATCTCTGCAGACGTTCTGTCATGGTCCCACATTTTCACACAAGGCGGCTCACTGCAACGCCGAATCCGTGGAGACCTTTTTATCTGGAAGCTGGCCCCCCCCCCACTGCAAGTCCACTCTTTGGCCCGATGTGTTTTCCCAGCCCTTTACCAGCAGGAATATGAGAAGAGAGGGTACTGGCTCCAGTCAGTCACGTTGGCATGGTGGTAGCCATGATGGACCGCCTGGGTACTGTAATCTGTTGCCAGGTGGTGGTGATGGTGCGGTGGATACTGCGCTGAGCCAGTGGCACTCCATTGGCCGAGAGACTGATCAGCGCTGTAGGGTGCGTAGAGCGCGTGATGACCCAGCATGCTTGGTTTAGCAGCCTGCGCCACCGCCATGTTCAGTACCCCGGTGTAGTCGACGCCGGTTGAGGTGGGAGGAGGGCACTGCGGCACGGCCATGTCGGGCAGCGCGGTCTTGGGTTCCTGTTCTGGAACGGTGGCTACATCAGGCACGCGGGACTCGAAGTTGGTGCGACCTGCGCTGCTGCCCATGCTGGAAGAGGTGGGCGAGGGGGACTTACTGCAGTCTTGGAACCTGGGATAAGAACCAGAAATAGATTAGTTTAGCAAAATAGATTATAAATCCTAATTAATCATATAGATTTCCTATATTATTTAGCACCGTATTAATAAGAACCTGTAAGGCTGGTATGTGTTGTGTCCTGGAACGAGCTGCTCTGAACTGTACATATCTCGAGCATTGGATCCCAGTGGGGAGTCTCTCCCCAGACCATGACTGTTCTCCCTATCAGAAGCTCCTTCCCATGGAGAATTGGGTTCCTCCTTAACCCCCGCCTTACAATCAGCCGGTCCATCAAAAGAGCAGCGTCGTGACACTTCAAAAAACACAAAACCTTCCGTTAGAACATATTTTTATGCACAAGTTTGCAAAATAATACAAAAAAAAAAAACAACACTATGATTTGTATTTACCTGGTGGACTGTCCTGATCCGAGTCTCTAGCCATGGAGTGAAGCTTCTTCGCCAGCCGTTCGCCATCGGCCGGTCTGCTTGCACGTCTGTAGTGGTGAAAGATCATGCAAAGGGTTAGAATGCACGAGTAAATAGGTCGATTTATTTATGGTATCAATTTAATGCAGTATACCAACCTTTTTGAATTCAAGCCCTCATCTCTGAATCCTTTGGCGAATGGGTTGTTGTCAATTTTCAGCTTGGTAATCTAAAGGCACACGCACAACCCTTATATATCCATAGATATTGAAATAAATACGTCCCATCCCCCTGACCGTTTTTAAAGAGAGACCTACCCTGGTGTTTTGGTAAGCAGTGACCGCAGTAAAGGAGGTCTCTTGAAAGGTAAAGGTCTGGAAGACACTCCAGCGCACGCTGTATAGGTCATCGGCTTGCACGATATGAAAGCGGGGATGGTAGCGATGCATGGAATGTAGAATGATCTGCAGAAGAAAGAATAAATTAAAGATATGAACGTCATACGGTCGGTTTTGAAGCTACAAACACATGATGATGGTCTGCATACATGGCCATGCTGGTCCAGGGCATTGTTGGTGAGCTTGAGCTTGAGAAAGGAGACCGATTGCTTCATCCAGTGGCTGCCTGGAGCTGGAGAGTCTGGGTGTAGGTAGGTCCTGTAAGGGGGCTGGGGCTCGGCCTTACCTGCCACCTCCCACCTATCCTTATTCCACTGTAAAGAGAAAAGGTTATGAGTTAGCCGTCAGAAAAACAGGGCTAGTGTTGGAGGGTGAAGGTCTGGTGGGGGGAGTATAGTGTGAGGTTTTTAGGGAGGGGGCTCCCAGTTGCTCTTGGAAAAACAGGAAGGTTCCTGGCTCTTTGAAGTGGGGTGTGAGCCGCATACTGTAATCAGCGCTTAGAGAAGACTGAATACACAAACGGATCTGCTGCTCTGAGATCTAACCTTCTAAGTTCTAAAACAAAAAGTGAAATGCTGCGCCTCACCTTGTATCGAAAACCATCTTCAGGCACTATGTCCACCAGCAGGATGTACTTTGCGTACGGCACGAGACCCGAGATGTTGATCTTACAGTGAGGGAACATCCTCCTGCAAAATGCACAAAATCCACAAAATGAATAAACCAACAAAAAGCAGCCAAACGAACAGCTTTCCCAGCTGTCTGCACCTTCTCTCATACATACCTGCCAGGTTTGGTGATGATCATCTCAGTGCCGATCTCATGAAAGGACTTCCAGAGCTCTGGGTCCTCCAGGGTCATTCTGATGTTGCCCTGGTGGAACGTGTCTGCAGCTCCGGGCATCGCGGACGCAGGCGGGATGCTGAAGTTGTGTTTCAGATCTGAGTGAAGGGACACAGGAGGCATGGAGAGTAGAACATGAGAGTAGAACTTTAAAACGTCTTGAAAGTGTAAAATGATAATTAATAAAATTAACCCCACTCACCTCGGATAGCTTGCATTTTTTAGGTTCCTTCTCAAAGCCAATAAAGATGCTTGGAGATGGACAGGGATAATAAAAAGTTCCTTAGAAAACTGTCCCAGTTATAAAACCCGGCTCTCCATTTGGTTTCTGGAAGCTTCAGGTCATTACAATCTTCAGGGCTCGAGTGTTGATTGCTTTAAGTCCAAAGGTGTGTTGAGGAGTTAAGGGCTCCCAGCTCAGTGAGCAACAAGGAGGATGCCGGCAGATTTAAGGCGGTGTAGTCGGTGGGCGGAGCTTGGCTCCCCATTCCAACCCTTTGAAGTGACCCGGGGACGAATCGATGTCTCGATGTGATTGGATAATGGGGGGAATCAAAGAGACTTAGCACGGCCTTGACAGAGTCCCAACAGGAAGGGGACCGGTGGAGGAAGGCCGTCTTTATGAACTGCTAAAAGACTTTTGAGCAAATACGCACAAACCCTCCTCGAACCAACAACAAAATCACCTTAATTCTGTCAGATTGCGCAAATCAAAGTGCCAAAGGGCCTAAATGGCTTAATTAGACGTTCACACAAACGGAACCGTGTGCACGCCGCTGACTTATTTGCTCATTCACCCAGAACTGTTTGCTTGAAAGCCGCAAAGTAGTGAAATTCACCAGGTCATTGACGTGATGCCACAAAATACCCAGGGTTCCTCAAAGCCCAACACGTAGAACCGATTGTTTTACATTGAAAATGAAAAGAATACACATTGTACAAGAAAGTTCATACACATCTGGGTGTATTTATACACAGTACCAGTCCAAAGTTTGGACACCCGCCTTCCTGCTACATCTATTTCCTCCATTTATATAGATGGACTTTGTAGTTTTATAATTACAGACTGTAGTCCATCTGTTTTCTTTGTTTTTGTTAGTCCCCTTTTGGTTCTCGGTCCTCTATTGGTCAGGAGCATCACAGAACAGGTAGAATTTGGGTGGTGGATTGTCTGTCAGTTTCACTTGACCGTGTGTTTAATTTAAACACCTCAGTGAGACTGCTGGGATAGGAATAATGCACCAACTAAATAATATCTGCTCTGTGGTGCTACTTTGGGGTCCTGACCATTAGAACAGAGTAAAGGGGACGTATTTTAGTCCACAAACAGCTGGACTACAGTCTTCTGGCTCCGTAGTGTATTATTTCCACTTACCATATAGATGGACTTTGTAGTTTTATACTTACAGAATGTAATCCATCTGTTTTTTTGTCACACTGCTGGGATAGGAACAATGCACCGACCAATGGGTGGGGTCCTGACCATTAGAACAGAGTAAAGGGGATGTACACCATACGCACTGTAGTCCCACAAACAGATGGACTACATGCTTTTATTGTAGAACTACAAAGTCCCGCTTTAAGTGTGAGGGGGCGTGTCCAAATGTTTGACAACGATGACAAACAACAGGAAATGAGTAAAATCCCTGGCCGTTTCTCTTCAGCTAGAATAAAAATCACATCCATTATAGACACAGATGACGACGAGCGTAAAACTTTAATAGGGCCCTGACAGAAACGAGGCCCTCAGGCACCCGGGCAGGTAGACTGAACCTTACCTGAGGCCCTCAGCCTGTGTGCTCCCAGTGGCTGGGTTTGGAGGAGGAGGGGGGTTGTGTATTGTGGATTGAGGGTGTCTAGACGTGACAATGCCCCGCTACTTAATCTCATTAGGAGCTGGAGAACATTCCTCATGTGGCTTTTAGTTTTTTATTCATGCAGAGAGAAAGAAAGACAGAGAGAAAGTAAGCAGGGTTCATCAAAATAAAATTCTAATTGTGAGACTGGCAAATGAGGGGTCTCTAAAAAGAATGTGGGCCCCCTTCTGTATATATACTGACTGAATGAATGGTTTCTGGCTTAAGGACAAACAGGATCAACAGTATTAAAAAGAATTAAAAGCATTTAATATGAAATTTAAACCATATAACGAGTGGGGAAGCCCAAATCTCTTGTATCATGATTTTTTTAAAATGTGAATTCAAATGAAGTAGCCGTTCGGAGCCGCTCGCATTCGGACTGAATGAAAGGAAATACCTCGTGTGCGTTGCATGAAGTGGCCTGTATGGCCGCTACTTCACAGCCTGTTAGCACAATTGGGCTCCAGTCACACAGAACAAAACCCACGAGCCGGGAGAGAGTGGGCTTATCAGCAGCCATCATCTTCGGGGAACAGTGTGGCCTATTGATATTCATTTGCTGCTGAAAGCAAACTGATGGGAGTGCTTGACCCGCTGTATTCACAAATGAGGAAACAGACAGCGGAGCCGGCCTGCGGTCTGGAGCCGACTGCGTGGACACGGGTTCCAATGTGTACTAGAGAAATATGCAAAATAACAGAGGTTTAGCTTAAAGTCCTGGGTAGAATACAATTATGTTTTATAATAATTCAGACAAATGTGTATAAGTGTTTAAAAACGACGTGGAAATAAATATTTAGGATTTATTTACTTGGATTTCGGTCTTGTTTCTAAGATTAAGATTGAGCTTGAACTTCATTTTATGTTCAACTCAAGCATCTCAACGTTGGGCTCACCATCTGAATGTTTGGGGTGAGAGAAGGTGAGTGGTTAGGGTGTTGGGCTAGCAGTCCAAGGGTTGTGGGTTCAAATCCTAGGTCCACTGGCGTTACCAATGTGGCTCCTTAAACCTCATTGACCCAGGGATTCTGTATGTGACCCTGTGTTCTGACCCCAGCTATTAAGTGGGATACTTGTAAGTCTCTTTGGATAGAACCAAATGTAAATGTATATGACCCCTGGAGCTTTAAAGGTAAAGGGTCATGCACACATTGGTAACTTTAGTTAAATTAGGATTTGAACGTCAAACCATGAGCTACACACACAATACATTTATATGTTTAGTTATTATTAACATTTTCACAGTTGAGATCCAACAAATTACCTGAAGGTCTGGTGGGTAACAGGGCTATTCCTCTGTATTGCCTCCCACAGTCTAAAACCATGAATTTAAGGTGAATAGGCTGCTCGAAATTGCCCCATATAGTGTGTGGGACCAGTAAATGGATGGGCCCCAATCCTGGGTGTTTCTTCCCAGAGCCCGAAACGTTCTTCCTATGGGCATGGGGTACATTGCCCCCAGTATAGGATATTACAACATCCTAACTCTAAACACTGGCTTAGTGGTTAGCATGTTTGCCTTTCAGGGATTCCTCTTTCGAATCCCAATCTGGGGGGAGTTTCCATGTCCTCCATGTGTCTGTGTGGGTTTTCTCCGGGTTCTCCGGTTTCCTCCCACAGTCCAAAAACATGGATTCCAGGTAAATTGAATGCTCCAAAATTGCCCCATATAGTGTGTGTGGATGTGTGACTGTATGCCCAGTGCTTGAGATATTCTCCCCTGGATGGGCATGGGGAACCCCACCGCGACCCGAGTAAAAGAATAAGCGGAAGATAATGAATGGATGGATTATTATAGCACTGGCTTAGTTCTATTAAAAAAGTTATTCTTCCTTTGTGGTTCTTTCCTTTACTATCCAGGGGGCGCCACAGCAACGAACTCACACAGACTCGTCCAAGTGGTTTACGCCAGATGCCCTTCCTGACACAATTCTCACTTCTAAAGGGCTTGGAACACACGGATTATAGGCGACAATTCAGAGCCTGCCGATTCACCTTAAATCCATGTTTTTGGACTGTGTGGCTTTTCTCCGATTTCCTTCCACATTCCACAAAAACATGGTTTCAAGGTAAATTAACTGAAACAAATAATCTTATTATAGGGTGTGGGTGCCCAGCGATAGAATGGCACCCTGGATGTATGTGTCCAGCGACCAAAACGTTCTTCCCTGCATAGGAGACCCCCCACGACCCTAGTTGTTGTATGTTATATAATAATCTAGATTCTCAATGGATCATAAATTACATAAACTTATTAATCCTATTAACACCCATTACACCACTAAACTCTGACATCACAGGCGGCCAGCAGCTGTTCTACCCCCAGTTTGGATCTAGCTTGACCGTTTCAGTCGATAACACCCATAAACAGAACCGCGCTTTAACTGCGGCTTCGTTTTAAAAGCCAAAAGAACCCAGAAGCACATAAAGGGACCCGTCATTCCAACAGGACTGTGTGTTTACGAGCTGAAAGCCTCATCCAGCTGTGAACATATTGACTGTATTCAGGTTAAAGTGGATGCATATTGGTCCTATAACCCAAATTCGTCCATACAGAGACCCTCAGAAAGTCTTCACCCGCCCCACACCCCCGGCTTTTGATTATCATTAAGAGACCTGAAAAAGGAGAGGAATGGAGTTAATGCCGCCGTTTCTCCGTAACGAAGGTGTGACATGCAGGTTTCAGTTTCATCACCTGAGGGAGGCTGGTAATAACCACACATAATGCGTCGCCCGTGGCACCCTGCACGGGGGGGCGCACACATACAGCCCCCGCATCGTCACTGCAGAGAAACTCAGATTTAGTAGTAAGTTATTAAATTCTCAGCTGAGTGCAGGAAGCTGATTATTGGAGAAAATGAATGAAGCCATTGCAATACGACGGGAGTTTTAAAGTTACGGGGGGAGGGGGGGTCTTTATGGGGCGAATAAGGACCAAGATATAAACATTAGAGGAGCTTTGATAAGATTTCATTCTTATTTAAGATGCTGTTTGCTGTCAGGGTGTTGGTATAGGCCTGTGTGTATGTGTGTATATACAGTGGTGTGAAAAAGTATTTGGCCCCTTCCTCATTTCCTGTTTTGCATGTTTGTCACACTTAAGTGTTTCGGAACGTTAAACTAATTTGAATAGAAGTCAAAGACACCACAAGTAAATATAAAATGCAATTTGTAAATGAAGGTGTTTATTATTAAGGGAGAAATAAGATCCAAAAGATGGCCCTGT
>JAOUQT010082177.1:0-20162 GCA_025769995.1 Xyliphius kryptos
TTTCTCCGGGTTCTCCGGTTTCCTCCCACAGTCCAAAAACATGGATTCAAGGTAAATTGAATGCTCTAAATTGCCCCGGTTTTGGTGTGTGGCTGTGTGAGTGAGTGAGTGTGTGCCCAGCGCTCAAGACGTTCTCCCCTGGATGGGCATGGGGAACCCCCCCGTGACCTTCATGAAGGAATAAGCAGAAGATAATGAATGAATGAATAAAGCAGGGCGGCACGGTCGTCTCTTAGCGCTGAGGATTCCCGTTTCGATTCCCGATCTGGGTGGAGTTTTCATGTCCTCCCCGTGTCCGCGTGGGTTTTCTCCGGTTTCCTCCCACAGTCCAAAAACATGGATTCAAGGTAAATTAAATGCTCTAAATTGCCCCGGTTTTTGTGTGTGGCAGTGTGAGTGAGTGTGTGCTCAGCGATGGATTGGCGCCCTGTCCTGGGTGTATCTGCCCAGCGCTCCTGTTCTCCCCTGGATTGGCATTGGAACCCCACCGCGACCCTCGTAGAGCAATAAGCGAAAGATGATGGATGAATGTATTTACTAAACCTAACTTACAAAAAAATAAGTAAAATTCCAGCATTTTTAATTATCTGTCCAGGAATGAAGCTTTAACCACGAAATCCCAACAAAACATCTATGCAATCTACACATTGAAGTATAAGACTACAGCTCACCACCAACCCTTTATCTCTACCATCAGTGAAATCGTTTCACATAATCATCTGCATTTTGAAATTGTTGGTCAGACAACACTGCTGCTCTTAAAAAACAAAACAAAACAAAAAACCCAAAGCAGACTCTTTGCTGAGGCCATTAAGGTCGTTTGTGGGAGCAGGGACCACCCCGTAAGACCTTTTTTGACATAGGTTGGCAATAGGTGGTCCGCGGGCCAGATGTGGCCCGCAAGCATGACACATCTGGCCCGTGAGGTCTAATGAAAAAAATAGATATATAGGGCCGTGCGTTTGGGTCTAGTATTCACATGACAACGTAGTTTTACATCACCATAAACATTATGAATGAAAAATCTGGGCAAAAGGGAGATTTTGGTCCTAAACCTTACCGTCTGCGACAAATAATGCGACGATGACATCACACATGCGATTTATTGACTTGTGAAGAAAGTGAATGCTAGCGGAGACGTGCTTATGTTCATTCAGATGATTTTGCTTGTTTCTTTTTACAAACCAAATTGTTACAATGCATTGAGGGGCTCAGAAGAAGGAGAACCTGGAGGTTGGTGTTTGTTTTGAGGGATAATAACCTCCTTATGAAATGCATGTGAGTTTTGGTGACTGCAGTGACTCTATGAAAGCCATATAAATAGTAAAGTACTGAGTAATGGATCTGAACTAGTACTTACTTCTTAAGTGGTTTTGGATGCAGCTCTTCCCCACATTGAACCTCAGGTCCTTCTTGATTTGAGAATGTCCCCTTACTGCCACCCTATGGTCAGAAAGATAATACTGCAGATTGGTAAACAGCAATGTTCATCAAACTTTTAAACTTATTAAAAGTTAGTGAGTGTTCTGCAGCTTATGGATAACTTTAAATATTACATTTATATTTGGTCATTTAGCAGACGCTTTTATCCAAAGTGACTTACTTGGTTGGGGTCAGAACACAGGGTTGATACAACAACCTGGGGCAATGAGGGTAAAGGGTCTTACTCAAGGACCCACATTGGTAACTTCAGTGGACCTGGGATTTGAACCCACCACCTTCTGATTGACAACTCAACACCCAAACCACTGAGCTACCACATCCCATAACTGGCAACATCTTTGTGATGCCCAAAGCCACTGCTGCTTTTGTATCATACACCATATATGAAGTTAGTGTTTTGATTCCATTTATTAATATGATGCTCTAAATTCTCATTAAATGCATTTTAATGACATTTAATACAAAATTTCAGTTTTTACGTTTATATAATTTTTTTTATATTATTTCGTGTGCGGGCGGCACAGTGGCTTAGTGGTTAGCACTGGGGATTCCCGGTTTTCATGTTCTCCCCGTGTCTCTGTGGGTTTCCTCCGGGTTTCTTCCCACTTCAATCCCATATATTCAAGGTAAATTTGCTACCCTATAGTCTGTGTGGGGTGGCACGGTGGCTTAGTGGTTAGCATGTTCACCTCTCAGAGTTGGGGATTCCCGGTTCGAATCCCGATCTGGGTGGAGTTTCCATGTCCTCCCCGTGTCTGCATGGGTTTTCTCCGGGTTCTCCAGCTTCCTCCCACATCCCAAAAACATGGATTCAAGGTAAATTAAATGTTCTTAATTGTTCTGTATAGTGTGTGAGTGAGTCTGTGATGGATTGGCGTCCTGGGTATATCTGTGCCTGAAATGTTCTTCCATGAATGGGCATGGGGAACCCCACCGCGACCCTCGTAGAGGATTAAACGGAGGATAATGAATGTATGAAAACAAAAAATGAATGGATGAATTGCCCCCCATCTTGTGTGTGCCCCCCCCCCCCCCAGCCCTAGTAGAGGACTGGTGCCCTGTCCCGGGTGTATCTGCCAAGCGCATACCCCCCACCCCATTTTGGGAAAACAAAAGGATGCACAGCTTCATTGGTTTCTCATGATGTGGAACATCGCTGATGTTTTTTCAGTTTTTTCTTTAAATCAATACAACATATTTAAAAGGTTTGATCTGAAACGCACTTCGCTGTAAATGTAACGTACCTTAGCCAGGTTTTGATGCGTCATATTCTCGGAACTCATCTGAAACCTGACGGCCGCCGTCTCCTCGCGCATCACCTCTCTCTCGCGCTCAGCCTTATCCAGCTGCTCCTTCAACTCCAGGATGGTTTCTGGTAACTTCTCAAACTGCTGCAGCTCCTCTCGCAGACTGCCGTTCTCTTGCTGGAGTGCCGTCACGCTGGCGATCAGACGTTCCACCTCGCGCTCTCTCTGCTCCTCTAGCTCCTTGATCCGGGCGGCATCGGCCGCACCCCGTCCAGCAGCCTCCTCCAGCTCTGCCGTCAGCTTACAGACCGTCATCCCCAGTTTAGCCATCTCCGTGTTGGCCCGGTGGAGTCCGTCTCTGGTCTCGGAGTTCTCCAGGACCAGTTTTTCATTCTGGGCCTTTAGCTGATTCATGTCCTTCTGGGCCGCTGCGTAATCAGCTGAGGTTTTGGTCAGAGCACAAGTTTCAGCACCTAGTTTGCTCGACAGTTCCTCCATGCAATGCTTGGACTGCAGAAGTTCATTCACGTGTGCTCGGTTCTGCTCCTCCACTTGCTTTTTAAGCTGTTCTATCAAGGTCTGTAGTTCCTTTTTTGACGCTTCTGTGATTTCCAACCTGGACTCCATCTTGACTTTGTCCTCCATAGCACTCTGGAGTTTGGCCTTCAGGTCGACTACTACATCCTGGAGCCGGGACACTTCTTTGAGGTGATGTTCGAGCCGTTGCTCCAGACACCCAACTTTGAATGTCATCTCTTTGGTTTCTTTGGCATGGCAGGCGCTCCGTTCCACCTGAGCCTTTTCCACCGCTTTGCTCTGGACCTCCAAGGTCTCAATCATCATGCCCTGCCTCTCGAGTGCTTTCTCTGCCTTCTCTTTCTCTTCTTTTAGTTCTTGTTTCTGAGCTTCTAAAGACTTTATTGTGTCCTTGAGCTCAACACTAAGCCTATCCCTGTCATCAAGCTGGGAATCCTTCTCCTTCCGCTGTGTAAGAAGGCTGGTCTCGTTTTGTTTTGATTCTGCTAGGTCTTTTTCCAAGTCTTCAACTTTCACGGTGATGTCACGGAGCTCATCCTTATGTCTCCCAAGCTCCTCTTGAAGGTCCCTGTTCTCCTGCTCCAACTTGTGCACCAAACTTTCAGATTCTTTAGCCTGCAAGTGAGCAATTTGCAGCTTCTCATCCAGGTTACGGTTGTCCTCCCGCATCCGGCGTTCCTTCTCATCCACTGACACCTTTGCATCTTCGAGTTGCCCTTTGAGCTGCTTCTCAGATGCTCTTAACGCAGCCAGCTCTGACTCTAAAACAGACTTGCGCTCTGTTAGGTCCTTCATGTTCCCCTCAGTCACTTTGGCTGTCTGAAGGAGCTTGGCGTTTAGCTCCATCAGGCTGTTGCATCGTTCTTTGTATTCATCAACCTTCTTGATCTGGTCTTTTACTTTGGCCTCCAGTTCGGTTACACTTCCACCCAGATTCTGTTTCTCTCCTACCAGCATTTCCATTTTCACCTCCATTTGCTGAATCTTCTTTGTGCTGGTAAGTAGTTCCGTCTCTTTAGTCTTCAGTTGCGCCCTGAGACCTTGCACCTGTCCTTCCAGGCTCTCCTTTAGAGAATCTAACTTCGTCTGAAGCTCCTCTCTCTCCATTACTGCAGTCTTCCTTTCACCCGCAGCTTGCAGCTCCATAGTTTCAAGGCAGTTCTTTAGGTCTTGCAGATCTTTCTGCAGACTACTAACTTCTTTCTCTCGAACCGACAGCTCGTTCTGGAGTTTGTCCATTGCATTGCGCTGCTCTTCTGCCTCCTTTATCAGCTTTTCACCCTTTTCTGTTAAACTTAAAATTTTCTTTTCTCCATCATTCAGAGCTTTCTGTTTAAGTCGGAGTTCCTCGGCCAATCGCTCAGCCAGTCGCCTTTTCTCCTCTGCATCCGCTAACGCTGTGATCCTCTCTTTCTCCGCCCCCTTCAAACTATCCAGGAGTTCATGGATCTTTTGGGCCGAGTCAAAATGACTGGCTGCCCTTTGTCCTTTCTCATCAAGCACTCCATCCAGTTTGGCCATGAGCTCCTCGTTCTTTATCTCCACAGCAACTAACTTATCCTGAAGTTCTTTGTTTACAGTCTCTCTTACACCTTCCCTTCCCCTCAGTACCTCCAGTTCCTGAACTAGTGTTTGCTCCTTTTCACTCACAACCTGTAGTTTAAGCTGGAGCTCCTTGTGATTTTCCTGTGCAGCTAATGAGATGTCCAGCTGCTTCTGCAGCTGACCCACTACATCACGTAGGTCTGTGGCTTCTGCACCAAGCTGCTGGATTTGCTCCACAAGCTTAACTTGCTTTAATTCCGACTGATCCAGCTCCAGCCGGAGCTCATCCATTGTGCTGATTGCAGACTCAGAGAGAGGCTCTGTAAGGTCATGTAAGAGGCCCTGGCCAAAGTCTGGACTGCTGAGAAACTCCGGAGCCTGCTATAGAATTACAGACCATATTAGACAATAATGATCAGGTTTAATTGAAAAAAAAAATTAGATAATTTCAAATGACACCATTCCTCAAGTACATAACACAAATTGAAGGATTGAGAACACGATTTAAATTTCGAACCCAAAAATCAGCATTTAGTTACTACTGCCATCTGCTGGAAAAGAACCCAAAATAAGTCTGCAATCTAAAACTTGTTATTGAGGAACCTTTATTATACCTGCGAGTAAGAACTGGCGAGGCT
Organism: Xyliphius kryptos; assembly: GCA_025769995.1. Classification (NCBI taxonomy): domain Eukaryota; kingdom Metazoa; phylum Chordata; class Actinopteri; order Siluriformes; family Aspredinidae; genus Xyliphius; species Xyliphius kryptos. Next base: position 5,411 of record JAOUQT010082177.1, read on the forward strand.
GTTAATGCTGGAACTTCTGCTGGGAGGTTTCCACATGTGACTAGGAGAGTTTGTCAGACCCAGAGTCCGTCTGTCACACGCACCATAGAATTTGGCCACCAAAAAAAAACAAGTTTAAACATTAAGCCATGGAAAATACACTTTAGTCAACGGTTCTCTAAACTCCAATGTGCCAAACAAAACAGGACAATACTCAGACATAGTTAAGAAGACACTCAATACAGACAATAGAAAATACAACAGCACAAAATAGGGCACCATATAAATAAATAATAGTGTGATGTATGGGGTACATGCAAAAAATGCAGTATAATTAAGGAAGATCAATGCACTTAAGGTATATAATGAAATGGCACGCTACAAAAAAAATAAGAATATATTGCACGTCAGTATTATGTCTACATAGTATACATTAATTTTCTACACTATATAAACTATAATAATTGATAATCTACTAACAGAGAGTATTTCATTACATATTTATCTGCATAGGCATAGTAAACATATTGTAATTCAATAACATTATCAGCTCCCATAACCTGTGGGTGGGTGGTACCTTGCCCTTAACTGCCAATCAGGGGCTACATCAGCCCATAAATTTGAAAGATTAGTGCAGGTGTGAGATTTATCATGGTTTGTCCATAATTTTCCGTCATGAGAATGAGAGCTGCTGTCTGCTAAACGAACGGGAGGAAAAAAATGGGATAAAATAAACCTGGATAAGGAAAAAAAAAAAAAAGACTTCCTGCGCACTTACTGTACATATTAGGAAATTTCTAGTTTTACACTACTGTCTAAAATGACATGATAGCTCAGTGCTAAGGTCCTGATTCTATCCCTGAGATTATATTCCTTAATCTCATAATCACCTGACGAGTGCATCTGAATTGACACGCTTTCAAAGAAAACCAACCATGAAGGTCGAGACGGTCAAGGTCGTTTGTGCGACAAAGACAAAACAACACAATGTGTTCAATTTTTCTCTTACCGAGCGAACGTGGGCCAGGCTGAATCCAGGTCATGGCCTCGGGACGCTAAATCAAACTGGACCTCGTTGAGCTCATAGAGGTAATTAATAATGTCCACACTGAGATGAGGCTTCAGTAAAGGACTCCGAGAAAAGAACCAGTCACTGCAGATAAAACATTTTCATCATTTAAAGCTACTGATTATCATGTATTAATATGAATATAAGTATTGGGACACTGACAGAAGCCATAGGTCATACTGTTTGACTGTTAAAAAGTTCAGAGTTTAATGAAACAATCATAAGACAATCATATAAATGTGGTGGTGTTAGGCCCGGCGCATATCAGAGTGCAGTTACACCTCTATGGCGTCAAAAAGGGTCCAAAAATTTTGAGAACTCAAAAACAGAATTTGTAAGCAATTTTCTTCGTTGCACATTTTTGCGCTCGCTCTACTTATTTTTGCGCTCACGCTACTCATTTTGGCGCTTGCGCTTCTCATTTTTGCGATCACGTTCAATCTTCGTATTTTAAAAAGTGGGACTGGAAAATAAAATAATACACGACAATAACGACAATTCAAATAGCTGATAGAAGTAAGAAAACTCTCAACTCATTTTTCAAAAACAAAACACATTTCGCACAGATTCGCTGATGTCGCAGGATGTGTAGCACGGCTGGGTGGGCCGGACTTTTCTCGAGCAGCCAATTACTGTCTAGATCCCGCCCACCCGTTAAAATGGGTCCTAAATACAAAAATCGAACGTGAGAAATTTTTAGATGTGAGGGGGCGATAGAGAGAAGCGCAAGCGAAAAACTAAGAAGCGCGAGTGAAAAAATGTGCAACAAAGAAAATTACTTACGAATTCTGTTTTTAAGTTCTTAAAACATTTGGACCCTTTCTGACGCCATAGGTTATGGCTATTAATTCATGTTGTATCTGGTCTTCCATCAGTGTGGGGAATGATGTTCAGTCCATTGGTGCTGTATTATCGGCTAGTGCAGCGAGTCTGTGTGAGGCTGGAGCCGGCCCTGCAGTGGCTGGACTTCAGCGTCAAGGGCTACATGATGTCAAAGCCTATAGATAATCAATGTGAGTACAGAATGTATTTGCTTATTGACTTGTGTTTGCTTATTGACAGTCCAAAGTGTGCAAAAGAATAGCGTGCTTAGTATTTTCATGTGTATTTTAAAAATTGTTTTTTGTAAAAATCTCCTGTGAGATTTCATCTAAGATTTTCCTTGGTATTGTTTTTCTGTATTGATGATATATAAAAAAAAATTAATGAGCATGCTAGTACAGCAGTTAGTTTGTTGATTCAGTTAAATTGTACATAAGGATATTTTCTGAAAATCATCATGAATAACATCATGAACTTCATTGATCTGTTTTGTCTATAGTAAAATCTGAAGCAAAAGAAAACTCCAAGTTCAAAATACCAAAGTTAGTATTAATGTCTGTGTGCTTATAGTTCTTCGCAGGCCTATTAAAACCAGTGCCACTGATGATGCCAGTGATAGTGAGGAGGAAGAGCTAGCTGCCTTCTGCCCAACAGTATGTACAGTTCAAATAAACCATACATGGTTACCCCAGTTTTTGTCCAAATAATATACAAATGTAAAAATGTTTTAAGTTATCCCACATGTCTTTTAAATTTTTGATATTTTAAACCTGCAGTTTGATGAAGCGGCTGTTGCAAAGGAGCTAACAATGACTGATTCTGAACATTCTGATGCTGAAGTATCATACACAGAAAATGGCACATTCAATCTTTCCAGGGGACAAACTCCTCTAACCGAGGGCTCTGAAGGTAGGCTCAAAATGTCTGATTGCAATTGTATATCAGTAGTATTCATTTGTTGCTCAGTGGTTTGAGTATTTGGTTAGCACTCAGTTTTTAAACTCCAAGTCCACAAAATCTGCCAGTGTGAGCCCTAGAGCAGGGCCCTTACTTTTAGTCTTTTGGCAGATTCTTGTGACAAGAAAGAGAACCCAAAAACGTGAGTATGTTACAGAGGAACCAGCTGACCTGCAGCATTAACCCTCATTGCTCCAGTGATGCAATGCAATGTGTCACGGCTGACCCTGCCCTTTTACTGCACACATATTGATTCAGATTAATTGACCAATTTATTTAAAATTTAAGGTGCATATGGTGGTCTTAAATAAATCTTTGGTCTACAAAATGTTTGAAAAACTAAATGAAAAAGACTATTCTTGGCTCAGAAAGCTTTATTTTGTAAGTAATGTTTGTACATAAATGTACATAAATTACTTTTAGTCAAACCATACACAAATCATCACTATTTAACATAATTCTAAAATTGTGGGATTTTTGGTGAATTCGATGTGAAAATAAACTGATATTATTGTAAGTAATGCAGTTTTTCAGATAGATAAATGTAAATATATTTTCTAGACCTGGACAGACACAGTGACCCAGAAGAGTCTTTTGCTCAGGATCTACCCGACTTCCCCTCCATTAACCCAGATGCTACTCTGCTGGAAGATGACGATGATCCCAGTCTTGGGCTACCAAGCTTAGGGTCAGTGGGCATCTCCAGCACTTACGCAGCCACCAACTCTGCCATGCTGGATTTAGATACTCAGCTGGATTCTGATCAAGATGACCTTGACATGGACTTATCACTTGGTGGCCTCACCACCACATCAGATATCACTGGCGATTTAGCCGGCATGCTGGCCAGCAACATGATCCAGGCAGCCATTTCTGGGGCTCTGCAGGCACCACGCAGACACAGGAAACAGTCGAGCTCAGAACTGGATTTGGAACTGTACCTGGATCCAGATCAGGACGACTTTGAGCTGCTTGACCAGTCTGAGCTTAACCAGATGGATCCCTTAGTTGGAGCAGGTGGTAAAGGAGGAGGCCAGAGCAGAACACAGGGATCCAGCTTCCTGTCCAACTTCCTGGGGAAACCACAGTGAGCCCTATGTGTTTGTGTGAGAGTCTATTAACACCTTCTACCTGTTCTTCCTCCCGACGTCAGTGTAAGGCCCGATTGATATGAAAACGAATTGCAGAGTCTGATCATTTTAAATCTTAAACCAATCTGCTATTAAACTGAACACCAGCCTCACTTTTTTTTTTTTAACGTAACAAACTTTTGTAATAGGAACTAGATTCATTAAATGTTAAAATACAAAAAAGTTACACTTTATTTGTGAAGCAAAAATGGTACTTTTAGAGTTGATTTGTTGTTAGTGTATACATATTTACATTAAGTAATTGTTTGAGACATTCATTTAATTGCTGTGCCACATAAAAGGCATCATCATTATTATCATCAACTTGCTGGCAAACAACTAAAAAAAGTATTTATAGACAAACTCAACACATTGTCAATTTTATTATTGCCACTTGTCATGTAGATATACGTTGTAGTTTTTCAATTACAAATTGAAGTCAATCTATTTTTCTGTCATGTCTTGATTTGTGTTGCACTAGTAGGAGTGGATCATGTAGAGTAGAGTAGAGTATATAGTTTTTTTTTGTTTTGTTTTTTTAACATCTTTACTTAAGACACATCAACCAAATTCCTCTGCATTGTCCATGTAAAAACAGAAAGAGTAACTTTTTGTTGCTGAAGTTTGTGTTTGTAATACTCTGATTCTTTAACAGTGCTCATAGGTTGGATGTGTTTTGTTGGATGTGTTGTGCTGGATTGTAGTTGAGTATTTTTTTTATACACAGTTTGTTTGTGTATGTTTTTCTTTTGAACGTAATTGTATTTTTTTTAATTAAGGACCTGATATAAATGACTTTTTAATAGTTTTAATGATGATATTGCAACATTAAAGCCTTGTAATACAAAAAAACCTCGACAGTAATACAACCTTTATGATCTGCCTTTTATTGGTGTAGCTTACTGATGTGTAGTAGCGTTAGCTTTCAGCTAGCATTATCAGTACTACTAGTACCTAGTAATTTAGAAGAATTTGAGAGAATTAGTGCGGGTGAGTAAAAGAGAGAGACTTTTGACTTTTTAGCCATCTTTTGTGTAAGCAGGAAAATCATTTCAATGTTTCATTTCATTATAGGCAAAAAAATAAATAAAAATTTCTTAAGTTAATTGTTTTTTGATGCATTAACAGAGGTATGAGGCAAAACAAAGTTCATCATTTTCATCAAAACATACCACCTCTCTATAACACCATATGTCTCTAAAAGTTCGGTTGGCAATTGCATTTCTTTATCTTGCTATATTTAAAACCAAGAATAAAATTATGCACTGTAAATGTCACATTAAATAACAAAAGCATTTTGTAAAACCTCAAACGGGACGCAGCCTAGGACAATGCATAAAAGCATGAAACACCGTTTCCTTCTGTACACAAAAAAAGTACAATGTGATAAAATATCGATTTATAATTGTGACAAAAGCATTAACGAACTTGCTTCCATGTAATATTTTCCATCGTAGCTCTGCCACCCTTTTGGGTTAAGGGCGGTTTGTATAATGCTCACCATTCTGGTTTAACATCACAGCTCAAACCTAGTATCTCTCTCCATGGCGTATCTGTTTTGCTGTCTAGTCCTTTTCTATTTAATACTTTCACACAGGTTCTGTACAGTAATTTAACTGATACTGTTTTAAAATTCAGGTTTAATTCCCCTTTACATTCTATATGGGGACCCTCACAGTCCTGTAGCGCTGGAGCAATTAAATTTTTTTTTTTAAAAGGGTCATCTTTTCCAGTGCTGATTACTCCTCAGCAAAGTCTGTTTGTTTCTCAGGGGTAAATGCTGACTTTTAGCGATATATAAAGAGAGAGAGAAACGCATTAAAATAGGGCATGCATGATCTGTTCATCCACAAAAAACATGTAGTTTGCAGTGTTTTAAGCCCCAAGTGTCCTGCAATATATCTTGATCTTGGTTGGGCCTCACTGTATTGCTGAGTGTGTTTGGTGTGTGTGCATGCATGCGTACATGCGCATGCACGTGTGTGTGATACACAAAACTATTTTACGATGATCACCATAATAATAAACTAGCTAGTAATTCACTGGCAGCAGGCAATCACTGTGAAGTCATTTTGTTTTTTGATTTGTTTCGGACATTTTCCGGCCTCTCCTAGGTATGTGTGCGTCGTAGTCGCTGATTTATTTGTATGCATGGCAATAGAATGAAATAATACTTAAACCAGCATAACTAATGCCAACTTAATGCAATTTTAGACTTATTGAGCCTTAATGATTTGTCAAAGGCAAAACTCAGCATAATTTTCTAAGATTCACACACAAAGGGACCAACCCTGACATTCCTCTGTAAATGCTGTGTGGTCCTCAGACCAGTGAAGGTCTGTGATCAGTTAATACTAAATACAATGACATCTTCAGTTTTCATCTTTATGTAGGATGCCGCTTTTTAAACAGGTTTCATCAAATGTTTCTACAGTTTTGTAACAATTTAAATTCTCTTTGCATTTTTTTGTATGTTTTTTATACCCCAATTTGCATATCTTGACATGCGGAACCACCTCATCATATTACTGAATATGTTTAAAAGGTCAGATTTGGTCATTTGTTTATTTCACCTGGTTTTTTTTTATGTGAATTATTGTCTATTTTAGTGTTTCATTAAAAAAAATCATGCTGTTGCTAAAGTGATCAGTGAATTTGCATTTATGTCTTTTTCATATGATGCTGCAACAAAGCACAATAAACCCTTTTGGGCTGGCCCACTTCTGGATCTGAAATGTTTGTGAACTGTTTTTTGATTGCAGTGCTTAAGTTAGATGGTTGAAAGCTTTAATTTTTGGATATTTCTGGTTTTAATCCTTTAATGAGGAGTATTCAATTCTACTGAATCAGTCCTTGAGGTGTTGGGTAGCACTGGCTCCTCACATCAGGAAAGACTGATGTGATATACATTATACTTTCTTGTATACATTTTTTTTTTTCATTTCTATGTCAGATAAGGTTTTCTCCAGGATTGCAAGTTCATCCCCACACTCTAAAGACAAGAAAGTCTGGTGACTGATATTACTAGCAATGCCCTCTCTGCCAACAATGACGTTTGTTGGCATAAACACAGCTTTCAGTTACACATTCATGTTTGTGTCTTTTAATTTTTTTAATTTTATAGTTTTCCTGTGTAGTTTAAATTGGAGGTACTGTAATTGTCATGCTGGATTTTTTTTCTATTTGAATTTCTTTTGGTTTGATGTGTAGTCAGCATCATTGCTATCGTGCCTTTTTTTTCTTTTTTACGTAAAGACTTGGTTTTGCTAAATGAGACACTGCATTAACGTCATAAATTTAAAAGGCATATTTATTCAGGTTTTGGACCGGCACTACAAGTGCACCTTTACGTACATCAGTGGCTTTGCAACATGTTTTTGGAAAGTGGGAGAAAACTGAAATCCACAGTCCAATTTCACAATGGTATGTGGAGGACTGATGTTCACCCTGGGGCCTTCCTTCTGTGAGAAAAAAGTGCTTGCTGCATTATCATATTGATTTCTTACAAATAACAATCTTTCAAGGGGTGCTGGATGAGGTGTGAGCAAAGAACATAATTTATTTTTTATTTTGTGATGTCTAGTTATTTTTGAAAATCTGACCACCATAGTTTTTTGAAACAAAGCTTCTCTAGTAATATCATCACTTTTTCTATATAAGTGAATACAAACTTTCAGAATAGCAAAAAAAAACCAACTGCGATATTTGTACACTATTTTTTTTTTTTTATGTTATATGATAAATAGTATCTAGTATACTTTATCCAGAGTGTAAAGAAAGTAAATTTTAGCTAAAAATCTGTAAAATAAGTAATTTGACAAGAGTTTATACAAGACAATGTAAAATAAACCAATGTATGTAACTAATAAATTAGTCATGTTACAAAAAATATATGTATTCAGAATGTCACAAAAATACAATTGTTCTGGTAAAGATCTTGTAAAAAAAAAAAAAAAATTAAATGGTTTAATGACTGACATCTATATAAATAAATTAAATTTATACAGACTTTTTACCTTTCAAACACATCCACGTACCGCATATGTGTATTACTCTTGTTCTGGTTACATGGCAGCATTTACTCAAAATTAAGCCATATTTATAAATGTCTTATTATAGGGCTAAGCACTGACCCTCGTTTCAACTTTGTTTTAGAAAATACGTTTTTATATTTCGTTTTCTAATTTATACAAGAGGAGATGTCCAGTAGAATATGAATTAAAAAGAATTTACCCTTATGACAAATGACATTAATTTGCATGCATCGAATAAATTACTCCTAATTAAATTGAAAAATTACTAAATAAGCTGCTGCAGTTTAGGACATAAGAGTCGGGACATTAATCAGAAACTCATTTTTTAAAACATATTGAGGTAAACACACAAAGGTCTAGTTCTGTATATATTCTTGCATTGTTGACACTTATGATATGCTGTACAGTTTGCTGGCATTCCTCTACACTAATGTCATCTAACCATGTGATCATTTCCCAGCCTGCTTCTCTAAAGGTTGTAAGCATATAATTGTTGCCTTTGTCATTATATGCCTTGTTTGTAACGCATTAAATTATTTTTTATTATCATTGTTATTGTTCTGCTTTAGATCATAGGTCATTCTGAAGCAAACACTTGTAACCTTTAGCCATATAGGCACATGTCTAAAATGTTGTATTTGATATTCGTATAAATAAAATTGTATGTATTTATTAATAACTACAATAATGGTCTAAACATATGTCTTATCCATTTGGCATGCATTCTCAGTTATCACTTAATATTTCCCATTGTTTACATCTCTTATGTCTTTAGCTGCCACTCAATAATTAATTTTATAATTGATACAATTTAAATTATAACCGGTTTTATATATTAAGTTAAAAACAAGCTTCTTGAGCATTTGTGAATAATATATTGTGCAAATTATGTCGGTGGTTTAAAATGTGGGGCAAACTTGTTTTTATTCCGACTGTCAGTTACCTTCCAAAAAATATTGTTGAAGATGATAAATTTTTTTAAAAACCAGTCAGTGCTTGAATCAAATCCCTGTTTTTTTTATATTATTCTGCTTTCTCTGTGTTGTGGACATCGGTACAAGTGCAATCATTTTTGTTCCTCTGTATCAGATTTTGATATGTTTTGATGTGAAAGTAAAAAATTATGAAACTTAAACTTCTGTGTTTTTTATCTGCTGTTTTAACAACTTGGCGAATGCAGCTTTTACAAATCAGGTCACTAGTTAATGGAGTGTTCTGTAGGTGAATGATAATTTGAAGTCAACTTATTAAATATGCATGTGAAATTTTTGCCAATTATTGTAAATTGTGGGAGGTGACGAAGAAAGTGCTCTCTATCTCATTTGCTGTCTTATTAAGGTTTAAGAATTGACCTACAAATGCCCTGTTTAGTAACATTTATAGGTAGCCATTTTTCACACAGTCTCCAAACTACCCCAGGACTAACCAGTGCCTTAATACATTTACATTTAATTATTTAGCTGACGCTTTTATCCAAAGTGACTTACAAATGAAAGAAGAACACAAGTCAGTAATTTAGAAAAAAAGCTGAACTGTAAATTTAAAGGGGTGACACAATGGCTTAGTGGTTAGCACATTTGCCTCTCAGCACTGGGGATTCCTTGTTCAAATCCCAATCTGGGTGGAGTTAACAGGTTCTTTTTTGTGCTTTTTCCATGATCATGTACACAGCATTGTCTCACACTATCTGTAACAGAAAACAAGCTCTGTAAAAAAAAAGAAAACATCTTAATACATTCCAATACATTTGAATCATAATAAAACTTTGTATATATTTTGGAAAAATATTTTTTCACGAATATATGTAATATATAAAATATGTAAATAGATTTCAAATCAAGACCGAAAAAATATTTCGTAGTGATGTTTTATAATTTTTTTTATAATTTGGGGAGAATCTGCTGAAGGACATGTGGGATTTTGTAAATTATCTTTTAGAACATTGTAAATAAATTAAACTAGTTGTAAGAACATAACTGCGAATAACATGTTCAATAATTACAAAAACCCTCCCATGACCAGCTGATAGATTTTTGTTTTGCTGTCGACTTGCTGTAGCACGTGACATTGCCCCCAGACCCCATAATGCAGTGCGGCGCGCGAAACTTGAGAACACAAGCAAGCGATCAGGTGATTTTGGCAGATTTGTTGATAGAAAATGAGTAAAAAAGACTCCGCAGGTATGTATAATCTTGCTACACACGTGTTAAATCCGTTATTTGGAATAATTACAGTTTTCAAATGCGAAGTTTGAGTTATTAGTCGTTGTTTCTGTGTTACCTAATGTTTAGTATCATTACGCTAGGCGCATTGGGTCGAGATGCGGCTACTGATTGGATAGAAGGCCGTGTTCTCAAGCATATTAACCAATCCTAGTTCGAAGGGCGGGACTTGGATTGAGGGAGAACTGCAGGAGGAATTTAGAAATGGAGGCTTTGTGTTTGATGGTGTTTAGTACGCAATATTAAACGGTTCCTAATGTTTCAGCTTCTGAGCTGATTCTCTCCTACCTTAATGAGAAGAACAGACCGTACAGCGCTCAGGATGTGTTCGGGAACCTACAAAAACAACACGGCTTCGGAAAAACGGTACAACCAACACACACACACGCGAGTTTAAAGTCTGCAGAGATTCAGATAAACGTCTTTTTCATTTTAAAGTTTACTCGGAATATAAGTTCAGATAACCTTTTAATATCCTACAATAAAAATGTGATTTAATTCAGCAGCATCAAAAACTAAAAAAAAATGGATAAAAGCACATATACAAAATTGAATTAAAGAAAACTATACAATATATCAAATATTTAAAAAATAAAGCAAGGTAATACAATATTTGCAATTGCACGTAAATTTTCCTGAGTAGCAAAATATTGCTTCTTAATAAACGAGTAGTTCCAGGCCTTAAATCTGATTGGCTTAGCCGCCTGTCTAGCCCTGACATTATTTACAATAATCCACACTTCTGACTGCTTCACATTGTATAAATGTGCCGTATAAATTATATTGTTCTCTAGAAGTTTTTCATAAACTGTGTTTTGTAATTTGGCCACTAAATGACAGAATTTAGTTGTTAAAGAAACCGGAAATCTTTTACTTAGGTCAGGGTTCATTAAAAAAAAAAAAAACTGACTGGATTATGTCACAGAAGGTGAATTTAGGTTTTGCTTTTAGTCAACGCATTTATGAATTAAACTTAGTTTTTCTTATTATAGTGTGTTGGTAACTGTTTTTTTTAAAAGCAATAAGGCTTCTACACTTTTTCTTATTATAGTGTGTTGGTAACTGTTTTTTTTAAAAGCAATAAGGCTTCTACACACACAATGCTCTAATCTAAGGACACCATGGGAAGAGACAGCACTCCACTTGCGTGTTGTGCCTAATAACACCTCTATAATGCATGCCCTCTTGTATTTTATTGCTTCATTATATCTTCCACATTAAATAAGTTTTTGCATTTAGTTTCCAGTCTGTATTTAAGGTTGTCATGATTTTGAGTGGTTAAGGAGGAATGTAAGAGAGGTGCTGATTGTCTTACAGTGGAAGGAAGGATGGTGTTCTGATGTCTTTTCTTACATTAGAGCACAGTGGGTGGAGAAGCCTGTCACTGAATGTGCTTCCCAGCATCGCCCTAATGGTGTTCTCCATTAAGTATGAGAACTTAGGCTCAATAATATTTAGATCTGTTGATCGTTTAGGCCATGGGAGATGTTCAACTTTCATGTTCATCAAAGCAATCCTTTGAACTCGGTCACCCATAATGTTGTGTGAATTGCAGTATTTGGAGCAAAACTGTGCTCTTACCCTGCTAATTAAACTTTCACACTGCTCTTACTGGTGCAATGTGAAATTAATGAAGATTGGCCACCAGGCTGCTCCAATTTAGCCATGAAACCTCCCACACTAAAATGACCGGTGGTTCAGTTTTTTTTTTTTATCCAACCCCTATATATGTGTGTTTGTGGTGATTATGATGGGTTTGAGTTTGTTTCTTGCAGATGATCTTTAGTTCCGGCAGTTTGGATTGTGGACAGCCATTTTTAGGTATCTCCTGAGATGCTCAATTGTGTTTGGGTCAGGTCCCTGGCTGGGCCAGTCAAGAATGGTCACAGAGGTCTGCCAAAGCCACTTCTTTGTTATTTTAGCTGTGTGCTTAGGGTCATTGACATGTTGGAAAGTGAACCTTTGGCCAAGTCCGAGGTCCTGGGCACTCTGGAAGAGGTTTATCAGGATCTCTGTTTTTCTGGGATATATTTGGCTGCATTCATCTTTCCTTTAATTGCAACCAGTTATCCTGTACCTGCAGCTGAAAAACACCCCTATAGCAAGATGCTGCCACCACTATGTTTCACTGTTAGGATTGTACTGAGCAGTTAATGAGCAGTGTCTGGTTTTCTCCACACATACCGCTTAGAATTTACAACAAAAAGATCAATCATCTTTTCATCAGACCAGAGAGTTTTATTTCTCATAGTCTGGGAGTCCTTCATGTAAGTTTTCATATGTCTTGCACTAAGACGAGGCTTCCGTCTGGCCACTCTGCCATAAAACCCGAATGGTGGAGGGCTGTAGTGATAGTTGACGTTATGGGACGTACTTCCATCTCCTTACTGCATCTCTGGAGATCAGCCACAGTGATACTATTTTACCCTTCTCACCAAAGCTCTTCTCCCACGTTTGCTCGTTTGCCTGGACGGCCAGGTCTAGGAAGAGTTCTGGTCCTCCCAATCTTCTTCCTTTTAAGGATTAGGGAGGCCACTGTGCTCTTAGGAACATTGAGTGCAGCAGAAATTGTTTTGTAACCTTGGCCAGATCTGTGCCTAACCACAATTCTGTCTCTGAGCTCCTTGGGCAGTTTCTTTGACCGCATGGTTTTTATTTGCTCTGACGTGCACTGTGAGATGTGAGGTCTTATATAGACAATTGTGTACCTTTCCTAATCAAGGCCAATCAGGAAGGCACTTTATTTATTTATTTATTTTATTTTTTTTTTTTTTTAAGCGTATGGCTGGCCATTTTTACCCATTGTGCACTCAGAGGTGTGTATTGGTGTGAATGTCATGGCTGGACAAACCTCTTAGCCAATCAAGAGCCAATTAAGCTCGTAACTACCTGTTTTATAATATCAGTGATGTGTTTGAATAGCACTTAGTATTTGTGGTTTACAATTAGCCATCCTTCCCTTTTAGCTCAGCAATTTACATTTAAAAATAAAAAGGTACTTTACTCTCCGAGTTGTTTTAGCAAGCAGTGTCCTTCAGCAGAACTTAAAAACTGTGTGATGTTTAGTGCAATGCAAATTATTATAAATCATTTTTGGCATAAAGCATTTGTTTTGTTCTTAATCTAATAAAGGCGGTAGTAAAAGCCATGGAGCAACTCGCTCAGGATGGGAAGATCAGAGAGAAAGTCTATGGCAAGCAGAAAATCTACTTTGCAGATCAGGTCAGTTTTGCTTCTTGCTGTACACAGGACATGTGAGTGTGATCAGTGTTGTTCCTGTTTAAAAGATGTATGTGTTGGTTGTGTGTAAGGCTCAGTTTGCTGACGTGAGTGATGCTGACCTGAAGAAGATGGACTGTCAGATTTCAGATCTTAACAGCCAAGTGGCGGGGGTGACTCAAAGCTGCAGGCAGCTCGATGCCGGTATAGATGTCATTTGTTCATTCATTATCTTACGCTTAATCCTCTACTAGGGTTCCCCATGCCCATTCAGGGGAGAACGTTTCGGGCAGTGGGCAGATACACCCAGGACTTGGTGCCAATCTAATTGCTGGGCACACACTCTTTCTCAAACAAACACACACTATACAGGGCAATTTAGAGCATTCAGTTTACCTTAAATCCATGTTTTTGGACTGTGGGAGGAAACCGGAGTACCCACACGGACACGGGGAGAACATAGAAATTCCACCCAGTCTAGGATTTGAACTGGCAATACACAATGCTGAGAGGCGAACATGCTAACCCCATGCCACTATGTTTTTTGTTTTTCAATTAGAGCTGAAGGAACTGAACAGCTCATTGACCACTGCAGAGATGGTGCAACAGATCAAGGAGCTGAAGACTGAGTGTGAGAGTTACAGAGCACGTTTAGAGAAAATCAAATCCGCTACCAATCACGTGACTCCTGAGGAGAGAGAAAAGGTCTGGTTGTACTCACTGAGCTCTGTGTGATCCAGCCAAGTAGGCTTGTACATTATAAATCAACCATCAGTGTTTTGGATAATTGTCTGCTTTAAACTTTGTGAGGGATAGTTAAGGTCTGTGTATATGTATATAACAACCTATAGTCTTATTACTGTATATCTCACTTATATGTTTATTGATGTGTTTATATTTATAAATATAAATATATCCACATTCCTCTTTGAAACCTATACTATATAACACATGTACATGACATGTTTATACACTGCTCAAAAAAATTAAGGGCACACTTAAACAATGCAATGTAACTCCAAGTCAACCACACGTGTGAAATCAACCGGTCCAGTAAGTGTGCAACACTGATTGTGAATCAATTTCACTTGCTCTTGTGCAAATGGAACACAAAACAGGTACAAATGAGACACTTAGCGAGACACCCCCCCCCCTTATAAAGGAGTGCTTCTGCAGGTGGTGACCACACCCCTTTTCTCTGTTCTCATCCTTTCTGGCCTTTTGCTCACTTTTGCCTTTAGTCAGTTTTCTCACCATAGAGGTAGCATGAGGCGGTGTCTACAACCCACACAAGTTGCTCAGGTAGTGCAGCTTATACAG